>JAJJWX010002921.1:600000-804428 GCA_023529315.1 Papaver bracteatum
CTAATCTACCTTTTATAAGTTTCTCTTGTTCAGCGGCAGATGATTCGGTTATCTTTTTAAGCTCATATTTCAATACACGAAGAGATTGCTTTTGGTTGTCACACAACTTTTGAAGATTACTCAATTGCTGCGAATAAACCGTTGTTTTATTCACAAAGCTACGTTTCTCTTGAGATAGGGTTTTGTTTTCATCTAATAAAGATTCCACCTTTAAATTAGTCTGATTTAGCGAATATAAAAGTTGAGTGGCTTCATTACTTAGGTGATCTCGTTCACAGATTAGCTGATTATTCTCATTTTTAAGATTATTTATCTCATCAATTGAATATGTGTGAAGAATATTCAATCTATCAAATTGATTCTTCCAAGACTCTTTCCCAATGCGGGCCTCATCAGCGATTGTTTCCCATTCAAGTATCTTCATTAATTGGTTATGTTTTGAAGCTAAATATGCGTCAAACAAATAAATAAAGAAAAATTGAGTACATAGAAAACAAAGAATTACTGAGGAAAAAACAAAGGCAAAAAAGTTATACCTTTCAGATCATCATTTCTACTGCGAAGAATTTCACGGTCAATTCGAGTGCGAAGCTTATGATTGAGAAGTTCACATTCTAAAGTTTTTGCTTGAAGATTCTTCTTTAAGATTTCAATTTCACTTTCTAAAGCGGTTAGCTTAGATGAAGAACCGCAGGATCCGAAATGCTTGCTTAGAATCATATAAATATCCTGTCTCGCAGGATCTGTAGAAGATTTTATAGCATCGTTCAAGACTTCAGATAATATTTGAAAAGCAGCTTCAACCCCTGTTGCTATTTCTTGGGAAGAAGGAAGAGGTTTTGGCGACAGTAACTTGAAGATTAGAATCATTCGCAGTAGTAGGAGTGGAAAAAGGAACTTGATTAGTCGCAGTTACAGTCTCATTTACCACAACATCATTCATCGCAACTTCATTCACCATGGCTTCATTCACCACAGCTCCATTAACCGCAGTTTCATTTACCGAAGTTTCATTCACCACAGTTTCATTAATCGCGGGTTTATTTGTCATTGATTCATTCACCTTAGTTCCGGCCATCAAAGATTCATCCATCGCAACTTTTAAAATATAGACGGAAATATTAGCATCAATAACTTCACTTGGAAATGATGAAGAAGTAGTATTGGTGTTAATATCGGAATTTACGCGAGGAGAAGGAGAAGATTTATCTTTGGCGGAACAGGGTCTGCAGTGCAAAAAATCAAGAATATCCACTTCATCCGGAAGAGCTTTAACTTGATGAGAATGCTTAAGAGGTCTAGAAATATTTTCTTCAATTTCGCGAATAATAATGTAGATAAGAAACAGAGGAAAAAATATTGTTATTTCAAAGAAATAAGTGTTTCTTACTACCTTATCATTCTCAGATCTTTTCGCCTTTCCAACACGCCTTTTCTGAGGAACTTTAGGGTTAGGGTTTTTGACAGTAATCTTAGTTTGAGAAGTAGTGTTACTGAAAAGGATAATATAAAATATGGGGATTACAAAGAAAATCAAAGCGATAGAAATGATGAAACATGAACAAAATAAGGTTCAAGATAAGAACATACCTTTGAGTCTCCATTAGAGCAGCAGCAGGAAGGATATTAGGAAAGAAAAAGTTGCAGACGAAAAAGAAAGAAGTTGAAGAAAAGAGAGAAGGTGAAAGAAAATCTTTCCTCGAGTGGGACATCTATTTATAGATGAAGGATGGGTAACCGGGTTAATCGGTAAAAAAGTGAGGATTGACACGTGCCAACGGTAAAGCGTAAAACATGGAACTTTGTCGGGTAAAAAATAAGGAGTTGTGGCAAATCAAGAAACTTAAATTCTCATGATCTTTATCTTCTTCGCAGAAAATATATGAGAAGATGCAAGATGTAGGATCAGAATATTGTCACAACAATATTCTTGCGAAATAAACAACAGTTCTGCGACACATCAATGATATTCTGCGACACATCTCAAAGTGACGAAAGGAATGACATATCAGATGAAAACGACAGAAACATGAATAAAGTGTGACATTTCTGCGATGAACCAATAAAACCTACGAATGATTAAGGCGGTGCTAACTGCGATTTATCGCAAGAACTCATATCCGAAATTAAAGGGAATCTTAACTGTAAATGAGTTGTCATGAGCTGTAATCCACTATGTAAATGCCTATATAAAGGAAATGAATAGTTCCAGAGGGAGAGATGAATTTTTGAGTGTTAAAAAAGTTTTTAAGAGAGAGAAAATCTTATTAAGTGAATTGTATTCTTGATTACTGTAATTCTTTTAAGATCATATTAATAAATAGGTCCTTAATCTTCAAATCGTGTCATAAATTCTTGAGTTGGGTGTAGTGTGGGAATTCCTGCAACTACAACAATGACAATTAATAAATCACAAGGACAATCTGTTAAGTACGTTGGGATAGACTTGAAGACTCCTGTGTTCAGCCACAGACAGATTTACGTGGCTTTATCAAGATGCACTGCTGCCAATAGAATAACAGTACTTCTAGAAGACAAGACTTAAGAACTTGAAACAACTAACACTGTCTTTCCAGAAGTTCTATTATAATCTATTGTCAAAATATTTGTTAATTGGTTGTTATGGTTTTTCCGATAACATTGATTAATTAAGGTTTATTTTTGATTCGTAAATATATCTTTAAACTTAGGCCCATTGTATACCTTACATTAAGCCATTGCCAACTATTCATTACTTCTAGACTATTGCAAGGAGGGTCTCATTATTTATCAACGATTTTTTGTACACTAATGCCTAATTTTGATCCGAAATAATTGTTGGTTAAAACTGCTAACTTTGAAGGTCATTTACAAAAACAGGTTCAAGAATAGAAGAGGGCATGCACTCCTTAGCTTCTTTACATGATGTGTTACGGAACACAAACTCCACTTCTTGGCTTCTTTGGTTGAGAACTTCTGAAATATTTGAAATAACTTAGATTAGTAAACAAACACATCATCTGGGGAGACTAACATTTGAGATTCCAGCATTATCTTCATCTGCGAATTTCAGAACAAAAACATTGTTACAAACATTGGTACCACCTACCGAAAAATAAGAACCAAATAATTAATAACTACTGCTGCAATGTTTATAAGCTCATGTGAAGAGCTAATAGCCATGTAACTAATAGCCACTAAGATTTATGCTCAACTTATTCTAAACTAAAGACTTGGGTTGCATACAAAAAATGCATTTTGTAAATTTGGAATTCAAGCCTTATCTTCGTCTAAGAATTTCAATGGAAGGGAAACTGAAATTAACGCAATTTCAGAAACATCTTTTATACAAAAGATTGATCATTGGCTTATGCAGAGAAATGGTACAAAAATTACCTTGACATCATATCATTTAAAATTAAAAAATATCTCTTATGTTGTATTCTCAATCTGTAGGTTGACTCTTAAACTCAAGCTTAATCAACTTGAACGTTATACATCAATAATTAGCTTATCATCGTTTTCTTACAACCACAAAATGTGTATGAAACCAAAGGAGACGGAAAAAAAAAATGCTTAGGAACACCATTCAGAAAGACACGTTGTACTCAACTCTCTTTCATTCCTAATCGCATCATTGCATCACCAATGGTGTTACTGACTCTGTCACTTATGAACACTGCAAACTCTATCACTTATGAAAGAGAGTTGAGTAATTAAAATTTGAACTAGCATGGCTAAGTTTGTTTGTGCAAACTCTTTATATAAACTATATTGAACTAGCATAGCAAAGCAACAGTCACTCGGACAACATAAACATGGCTAAGTTTGTTTGATAGTTGACCTGGGAACAAACCTTTTGCATCTCTTCATCTGCTTTTGATGATATTGTGCAACAATCCAAGAATACTATCTTAAGAAGTTATGAGTAATCAATAACTAAAGGAAACTCTAAGACCCCTAGAAATGACTAGGTGACTAAACCTAATTGACATTTTAAGTTCGAATTCATTTATCCATATAATGAATTAACCTAAAAAATAACAATAAAAAAAAATGCCAACAAACAAAAATTGACATACCTGAAATATATAATTCCTTTATTAAATAGCGCAAACATTAATTCTCAGGTGATAAAACATGACGGGTGATTGATTTTTAAGAAGAATATGATTTTCAATTTGTAGAATTTTTTTTTGGTCTGTATAGATTTCACATCTGGGAAAAACTTATGAAGAGAATGATCGAGCATCGAAACATGATTCAAGCTTTTTCAAAGAGATTGAATGATTCATTTGCTTTTATGAAGATTCATTTGTAATAAAATTCATTTCGAGAATTTGGGAAAGTTGATGTCGAGAAAAATTGGTCCTGTGATCTGAATAGGAAATAATATTAGTCCAAATGACGGAAATAACCTCATTTTTATGGATATTTTACATCAATACCTACAAAAAGCAAATAAAAAATCATCCTCCCATGGTATTAATTTAAAAAAATTAATTACATTTTTACCACTAACGGGTCGGCCAAAATAAAAATGAAAAAGCCAAAAGATTAAAAATCTAGGGTTTACTTACTGCGCAACCAACGTAAAAAAAATTCATAATCATACCGTGAATGGTTAGAATCTCATGTGCTTTTTTTATTTCATTAACACAAGATTAGCAGTTTAGAAGATGGTGCTTCTTATTTGATAAAACAACATAAGCTGCATCTTAATCGATCAAGTTGTGCTCCTCCTTATCTCCTAAGGCCCTTCAAAGTTTCTGTAATGGCGAATATATTTGCTTCTTTGGCTTCAAAAGTACGGAAATGCTCCATCAATATTGGTTTTTTTTAACTACTCCATTAGATTTCTGTGTTTGCTAGAGAAGTATCATCGCAAAATTTGCAGGTAATTTGGCTACGAGCTTTATGCTTTTCAGTCTGTTCATCGAATTCTGTTTCATGTGTTTGTTTCTTCAGTTTGTCGATTTCTTGGATGACCATTGTAGTCACCAGCTAATTATTACCAATAATTAAAATAATAAGAAGTCAAGGGTAACCGCATCCATAGTCCATATTATGCCACTATAGTCATCATCACTATCAGCTAAATAAATCTTACCAATAATTAAAAGAATGCACGTACACCTAGCCTAGATAAAGTCAGTTAGCTAGGAGTGCACTACATTTGGTTGGTGGCTAAACACTAAAGGAGATACAAGTTTTTCAATAGGCCTAGATAGACTTATGAAAAGTTTAACATCGCTAGATGGATGCTTAGTATGTTATGCTAGCGTTTTAGGTGTTGACCTATGCTACTTAGATCCACATGTGTGATGTAAACATCTTGTGCATCACAGTGGGCATAGTTTTATAATATGTGTGTTTATCTCCTATGTGGTTTCAAGGAAGTTATCTTGGAAATGAAAGGTTTTGTATTTATGAACTTTATATAATGTTGTATCGTAGTGGGTATGATTAACCTTTCATGATATCGCAAGGATTTTACATTCAGTGGTTAAATTGATCATTTAAGAGTGAACTTGCTATTTTTACAAGGCTCTGACCTTGCGTTGATTCTCCCCCTTTCAGGTGACAGGGTGAATAAGTGATTTAGTCGTGGGTTACTCGAGCTAGGTGCTACAGTCATTTGAGGAAGAAGGATTCCTTCCTCGCATCTGTTATGTTAGTATTTGTTTACCTTATTTATGTAATAAGGAGTGCATTGAGAGACACCGGTACTTGGTACCGAAACTGAGATTTTATTTTTCAGTAGTTTTTAGATACCATTTTGTTTCTCCAAACTTTTCTTTGATATTTTTTTGAGTTGTGTTAAACTCCTATATACCCGTTCCAGTAAAACTGAATTTCATTTGTTTTCATTCCTATAGTTTGGGATGTACTAGTTGTGATTGGTATGTGGATGCAAGTCCAAATAGTGAAACCTTGAATTGGCAATGTAGGGCTGGCCGGACTATTGTTGTTAATTTGGGGGTTATCACAGTTGGTATCAGAGCCCTTGTTCCTTTTGGACTTGTGGCGTTATGAGGAACACTTAACTTAGGAACTTAGGATTTTATTTATTCTTACGTATCATTTTTTCTTCCATTCTCATAGTAGAATGGATGCTTATTGTGTCCTTCATTTTCCTAACATCTATGTCAGGAAAAGGAAGAGGAAGAAGAGGGGCCAGGAATGCGTCCAATGCTCGAGGAAATGGGAACGGGGAAGTTCCAAATTTTGCAGATATGATGAGGATGATGACTGAGACTATAATAACTGTGATGAAAAATCAGATTGCAGCTATTTTGGCTGTCATTCAAAACCAGAATGGGAATTAGAATGCGCCACTGCCCCGCCAGGTGGGAATGTGAATGGTGATAACCAGCAAGGTGGTGTGGTCCAAACTGAATGGATGAAATTATTAGAAAAGTTTATCAGGTTGAAACCGCCTGTTTTTGAAGGTTCACCTGACCCCCTTGTAGTTGCAGAATAACCTACAACTACACCCTCAGTAGAATTTGTAAAACTTAAGAAGTTCTTGATGATGAATGACAAATTTCTTATTAATTCTCTCAATTGATTACATAAAAGTATCTAAATGGAACTAGAATAGTTACAACTTTCTCTATTCTCTTTCCTAAGATATTTTCTAACACTCACTAAAAGAACCTCTCGAATTTTACATTTGAACTCCTATTTATAGTGAAATTTGTACAGCTGTTTATGTATTGCGAAGTATCGCAATACATCTTCGTAAGATTATTCTATCTTCGCAAATCTTCATACTTCCCCGTGTTTCCTCTATCATCGCATCGTTTTGTAACTCTTTCCTCTTATATTTATTACGATGTTTGTAAGCTAATGTCTTGCGATATTCGGTACCTACATCTTGCATCTTCTCATGTCAATTCTGCGAAGAAGGAATGTCATGAGAATCTCTATTTCTCGTAAATTTAATATGGTTATCAGCACCTTGTTAGATTCACAACACGTATTTTTCTCTTTCATTGAATTTTTGACACGTTGCTTCGTAACCGTCCTTCTCAACCGTTCACATCTAATCGCATTGATGAATTTTTTCCTTCGTCAAACTCTCTCTTCTTTATAAATACTATCTTTAATTATTCTTTTTATTCTTTTATTCTATTCATCTTCCTTATCACTTCTGCCTCTGTAATTTCTTCCTTTTTTCTTCTATCGCGATTTCTTATTTCTTTCACCTCCTTTCCTCTCTGTTTTCTATCTTTTACCCAATGGCTCCAAAGAAGAAAACTATTTAACAAATTAATGCAGAGCTTGCTGATAGGGACCTCATTCTCTCAGAAATTGATGGTCATGATAATAAGTCTTCTCTCTGTATGGAGCTCTTTACTGATCTTACTTGGAATGATCAGAAAATTTTAATCTCACGAGGTCAAATCCTCGTAGGTCTTCCCCTTCCTCTTTATGATGTCAATCTTCCTCTATTCTATGAAATTATTTCCCACCCCAATTTTTCATGTGCTATTTATCAATTGACTGGTGATTGCATTCGCATTCTGGTTGAATTCGCAACTCGTGCTACTACTGGAAAATCTTTGTATTCAGTTGATCTTAAGAAACCTGGATTTCGAGATATGGAGATTATCGCTGCTGATTATATAGTTGAGAGTTTCTTTAAAAATTACACATTAATTCCTGCGAAGAAGGAAGATAAACGTTGGGGTGTTCGTCTTCATCGTAAAGCTAATATCGCAGCAGAAGACCTTCTCATGCACGACATTGATTATGCCTCAGGAAATAATTGAACCCCTCGCCGTTCTCATGATGAAGATTGGTATAATTACCCTCTAGCATTATCGGGTTCTTACATTTCTGGGATAGTAGATCTTCCTGCGAACCTTCGTGATTGTAACTATCAACCTTGGGTATTTTCTTAGCCTAGCGAAGACAAAAACGTATGTATCTCTATCTCCTTATTTTCTTGTTATTCTTCAACTTATTTTCAAATGAGGTAAGAAACACTCTTATATGTTTTTAAAACAATATATTGTTTCCTCTGTTTCTTATCCTTATTTGAATTTGTAGGCTCTTCCTGATCTTCCTGAGGTTGCTTCGAGTGAGAATAAGAACTCTACTTCTTCCAAAAGGTTAACTGCGAGACAAAGAACACTTCGCTCTGCGAAGAGTACCCAAACTTCTGGTAATCAAGATGATGCTCTTCGCAAAGGAAAAAGGAAACTTGAGGATGTTGTTTTTGAGAGGAAGAAGAAGAAACTCTCAACTAATGCTTACTCCAATGTGATCTCTTCTAGTGATAATATTGATGAAGATCAAAGTAATGAAGATGATAAATTTCCTGAGAAGGACTTTAATTCTAATTCTGATACCCTTTCTGATAAAGGAGATGATGATGATGATGCTGATGTAGGTGAAGATGAAGATTATAGTAACATGGAAACTTTTGATTCAGCAATGGTTCGTGTATCTGAGGCTTTTCTCCATTCTTCTCGTGGGTTAGGAAACTCTCCTACTGCGAATGCTCGTAAGATTATTGTGAAGGCTTGCAAAGTTCCTACTGTACTCAATAACAACTCTCTTAATGGAATTTCAAGATTCGTCTCTCCTGCTACATTATATGCTTTAGGGAGTATGGTAAGTTTCTTTTCTATTCCTTGTTTGTTTCCCTTATTTCATTAATTTCTAACCCTTTTTATTCGTTCAGGTTGGAAGGGTTAGCTGCGCAGCTGCTTCTGATTGGGAAAGACTTCATTCCATTGCTGAGAAGAAAACTTTAAGCCGTTGTAAGAAGTTAGAGGTTGAAAATTCAAGACTTCGTCAGAAAGTAGAGGATTTAATTATTGATAATGCAGAATTAACATCCCGTCACGAAGATAATCCACAATCTGCGAGCATCACAGCTGATAGTTCTTCTCTTCTTGAGGAGAATAATCAACTAAAGCTTGAAAACTCTTCTCTTCGTAATGATAAGAAACAATTAGAAGGTAAATTCTTCGTAATGGTAAGTATTTTAATTACTTTTCCTTCGTAAGTTGCTAACCAATTCCTTAATTTCTTCCCTTGCTGCAGAAAATTATGCGAAGATGAATGATGATCTAGAAACTATTCTTGCCGGTCGTAACAAGAAGATTTCTAATTTAAGATCTCAACTTCTAATTTCCCAGAACAATCATAGCTTATATGTCAAGCGTTTCCGAGCTAAGATGACTCGCAAGATTTGTGAAGACAATCAAATTCCTCTCAAGAAGTACCAGACGCTCCTTTCTGAAGAAATTCCTGAGGATACTCCATATCTGGAATTCTCCGATAGTGAAGTTGAAGATGATCTCTCTGAAGAAGAAAAAGAAGATGATTTTGATGGGAATAAATCACCTGAAAAATAGATTTATTCTTTTTTGTATATCTGCTCTAGTTCTTTTCATATTGTCTATTTGAATACAATACTTTCTTCTTTCCTGCACTTTTGATCAACCAACAATTTCTTTTTCGAAGTTTAACTAGTATTAATGTCTTAATTTTGTGATGATGAATTGATCTTTCTTTGATTGAGTGCTTCCCTTATTCTCATAACTTGATCATGTGGAGAGAAATAATATATCTTAAAGACTTAACTTAGTATTCCTTATCCCCCTATTATTGCTCTTCAGACGATCAAATATTGTTGGAAGTATTAGAATATCTGCCTCAATGTAATTTGCGAAGCTTCAGCCTGTTGCGATTGTGAATTAGAAATCCTCCCTTTGAAATATAAGAAATATGAGGTATGAAATATCCTTAAGAAGTATAAGAAATATAAAATATCTTTGAATAAGTATTAGAAGTATTCAATCCGTGAAGAATTATCCAATGTATGAAGAAGTATAATAAGTATTTAACCTTCGCAAAATTTGATATGAAATATCCGTTGAAGAAGTATATTAAATATGAGACGTTCTTGTAGAATTATAAGAAGTATTCAAATTGTGGAGAAATATTCAATATATGAAGAAGTATAAGAAGTATGTAATTCGTAAGATTTAATGAATACGAACTATCTGTTTTTGATTGCGAGTAAAATCGCATCTCTTGTTATATCTTCGTGATATATATTCTTGTAAAAAAATTTCAATGATATTGATGGGATTTCCTTCTTTGTTAGAACTTCATGATATATATTCTTGGAAAAATTCTTCAATGATATTGACGGAATTGCCTTCTTTGTCAGAACTTCATGATATATATTCTTGTAAAAATTCTTCAATGATATTGACGGAATAAATTTCATTAATTGTTGTGGTCTTATCCTGCCTTCTTAAGTAAAGGTCTTATTTTTCCACCTCTTTTGTGATAATATTTTTGTATTTGCGATAATATGACAAGTCTGAACATTCTTGCGAATATACAACCTTATGACATTATCGTCTTGCGATGAAATCGCATGACGTTTTTACACTTTCATGTAATAACCCATTGATCCCATCTTAACTTCTTTGTTATGTTCTGCGAGTTCTCTTTTTCTGTATTATTATATTTTATATTTTTATTTTTTTCTGTATTATTATATTTTTATTTTTTAGAATGCTCGCAGAAATTCAGTTGTTGCACAAATATGACAAGCCTTTATGTTCTTGCAAACAAAAGCCTCGTGACATTTGCGTCTTATAGCACGTATCAGCTCCCTAATGGAGGGTGCTGCCCTTTATCTTCCCCTTGGTTGCCCCTTCAAGGAAGCATATATCGACCATACAAGGTTAGCTCTTCCCATCCGGTTCTGCAAACAACCAACTTTTGATCGCAACCTCTTTTCCTTTTTTCCTATAGGGCTTATAGTTACGAGGTTGCACCCTATGGGGTATCTTTGGGCCAAGTGCATCATTTGCCAAGACTTGTCAAAAATGGCAGATGTGCTTCAAGCCCACCCGGCACTCTTGACTCAACCATGTACCTCGGCGCCTTGATCGTTTTCTGCACTTCTTGGGAAAGACAGTATGCCTTAGTCGCCCAACCTAAATCATGTTACATCGCATAATATTGCGTAATGTCGCAAGATTAGGTGAGAATCCAAGGTGTCTAACCCGGATAGGTACCCCGTTATTGGGTTGTACCCCGTAAAAGTTCCATGTACTCAGGATCCTTGGTGGTGTTCCGGTGTCCCTGAGCCATGATTATAGGTACCCCCTTAAATGGCGTACTTTAGGACTTTGCCTCTTACGAAATGTTGCTTCGCGAACTAAGGTGTACGCCACAAAGGTTTGCCTGTGTAATATTTCTGCGGCTTTCTTTCTTTTTTGAAAGCTGATCACAGATTGCGGTCTTTTATTCGCAAATTGATGTGTGCATCTTTCTTTAATGAAAGTTAATCGCAATAAAAAATTTGAAATTCGTAACTTTTGCAAATTTCCTTGGAGCAAACAATATTTGTAAAATTTATCATGAGTTTTATGGATAATACCTTTTCAAATACAGTCTATTCCAAGGTCTACCAAGTCTCAAACCCATGTCTCTCCCTTATGGATCCATTAGCCGCAAAGCATATTGATTACCTTTTTGTTTCATTACCTTCTTTTTTCTTTCTTCGCAAATCACAACCCTTTGTTATCATCATAAATTTCCTGTATGATTAACATTGCAATTTTATTCTTTCGTGCCTTAATCCTCTGCCATTAAATTTTCACTTCTTTTTACAGCCTTTGCTCTTTTTCTCCAACTTTATTTTTCAGTAGTTTTTCCTTCGCAAAATTCTACCTCTGTATCGTAACATTTCTTCCCTTCAGCCCAATCACCCTTGATAACTCCAACACCCTTCATATGAGGAAACTTTATGCATTGATGTAGAGTGGAAGCTACGCCCAAAATTACATGAAGCCAGGGTCTTCCTATCAAAGCATTATACGGTGATTCGACATCAACAACGCAAAACATAATTTCAGTTCGCATTCCACTTAAAGGAATTCGCATGATTACTTCTCCTTTGGGTTTATTAGCAGTTCCATTAAAACCATAAATCCTGTAGGTAGAAGGTATTAGATCTGCGTCTTTTCCCCCCATAGTTTTGTAAGCAGAATAGAAGAGGATATTGACAGAACTTCCCGTATCAATCAAAATTCTATTAAGACCAATTGATTCTTACTCCATATCATCTTCATTTTCTTCCATATTCATGCAGATTGCTAACCTTACTACCAATGGGTTATCATGTACTTCACAACCTTCTGGAATTTCAGTAGCTTCAAAAGAAATTTCACGCTTCTGCCAATCTTCAAGTCGCGAAATTTTTGCGATGTTCATTATCTCCTTTCCTTCACCATCCCTCGCATATACCCTGCTTAACACATTATCATGAAAATCTTCTATGGTTTTATATGAGTGAACAATAGAATTACAGAAAACATTCCTTGCTTTTGATCCCACTTCTATATGTAGGGTTTCTTTTCCTTTTCTTGTCTTGTGTTCTCCTCCTGAGTTACGACTGGAGCCTATGGCAATTGTTGCGACTGTGTTTGCTTAAGTAAAAAGTGATCCAGTTTTCCTTGATCAATCATTCGCAAGATAATCCTCTTGATATTATTGCAGTTATTTGCAGAATGTCCATGAAAATGATGATACGAACAAAATTCATGACTTCTTGGACCCATTGGTGGTTCATTTCCCATATTCCATGGAGTTGGTATATGTTCTATCAGGATAATTGCCTGCCATATCTTTTCTACACTTGTATTCAAAGGTGGCAACTTTATTTCTTCTCTTATAATTCTTTGACCTCCTTGACCATTGTTATAATTTTGTCTCTGATTTCCTTGTCCAAAATAATTTTGCCTTTGTCCCCCATAATTTTCTTGCTGTTGATCTAATCTTGGAATCTGGTTATTTCCTCCTCGATTATAGAAATTCCTCTCTATCATACTCTTCTTGATCTTTGCTACCCATTGCTACCATTTTTGGTTGGCTAGTATTGATTTTCTTCTCTTCTGAAATTTGCGAAGAAGTTTGCGAAGATGTTTGCGAAGTACCTGCTACAACATTAATTATTTTAGGAAGTAAGTTTGCTCCTGTATCTTGATTTTTAGTGTTTGCTACTGGGTATGATTCCATATTGTTTTGCTTTTCCTCTAATATAATGTACTCCTCTTGCAAATCTCGTAACTCTGTCATCATTATGGAATTCTTTCTTCGAAAGATTTGAACATCTGATTGTTCGATTGCGAACATCGCATTTATGAAAGACAGAATCAAATATATCTCATCTACGCGCCCTGCCATATCACTGCACATAGTCTTCCATCTTCTTACCAAATGCTTCACACTTTCACCAATTCTTTGTTTTAAACCAAACACATCTTCAATACCAAGTTGTGAGGAATGATTTGTGATATATGCTCCAATGAAAGTTGCTTGTAAATGATTAAATGATGTAAAAGTGTTCTTAGGAAGTCCTTCGAACCACTTTAGAGCTTCTCTTGTTAAGCTTGATGCGAAGTACTTGCATAATACAGCATCGTGATTCTCCCATTGCAACATGCATCTTATATATGCTTTAATGTGCTGTATAGCACATAAAGTCCCATCAAAGATACTGGTAAGCATAGGCAGATTGCATTTTTGTGGAATCCCTCCCAATTGTACTTCTCTAGAAAATGGAGTCCTCTCAGCTTCTTCTATTGCTTCATATAATTGCCTTCTATCTCCTCCTCTTCTATTGTTTATCATCCCTCTCATTTCCGCTAATTCTCGAAAAATCCGTGCATTTGCCTCAGAATTCACATCCATTGGCCTCTTCAACGCAAACTCTCTTCTTCTACGTTCTTGCGTCTCTTCTCTTGCGATCCTTCGCATTCTATCATATTCTTCATTAATGTTTTCATTTGCACAATTTTGCAAATATCTTCTTTCTAAATTATCACAATTGTTTTGTTGTAGAGCATCTTGAAATTCTTGTTCTTCCCTTTCTATTCTTCTCATCCTTCTCATGTGAATATGAGGAATTTCTTCTTCTTAATTTCTCCTACTCATGTGATTTATTTCTTCTTGATTTGCTTGTATTCTGTTTCGAAAGTTTGGTTCATTCCTCGCCATTTCTGTTTGTTTATTTCCAACTCTTTTCCTAATTCTTTCACACTCAATATTTTGATTGTTACGAGCCTCTTCACGTCTTCTTACTCCATTCTCGTAATTGTTTTGATGTACTGCTTGTTGTCCCTCAGCTGACTCTTCCCCTCGATTTTCTTCACCATTCTGATTGTTCTCTCTAGGATTTGGCCTGGTTCGTAAATTCTCCATGTTTTGTTCGTGGTTTGGTACTAAAATGAAGCGATTCTCTTGATTTCTTTCAACTTGATTATGTGCTTGTCCTTGCATAGTACTTTCATTATTGATTGTTGGTGAATTTTGTCCTTCTCTCTCTGGTCTAACATTTGATCTTGCAATACTTTGAGATTTCCTCCTCTGTAACATCTCATTTTACCTCCTCAATTCCTGATTTTGTCTTGTTAGATTAGCACGTTCTTCAGCTTCAAACCTTCGTTCTTCTTGAATTCCTTGTCTCAATGTTTCTAATACCTCCCTTTCTCTTTCAAGAATTGTTCCTCCCATCAGTATCCCATTTTCTCTGATTTGTGGTGCTCTATATTCTTCTGTTGGTGTATCAGTTCTCCAAGTGTGTATACTCACTTGATCATGATCTATTGTTTGTTGAGCTTGATTTCTTCGATTACTCCCTCTCCTACTAGGTTCTCTGTCATATTTGCTTCTCCTCCCGCTGAGTCTTACACTTCTTCTTCTGTGAGTTAATGGTTCTGATATGTTTCTTCTTCTTGCCATTTCTCCGATGCAGAATTCTTCAAGTCCCTGTTTCTAGCGCCAATTATGTAGTTGAGAATAACCTCAACTACACCCTCGGTAGAATTTGTAAAACTTAAGAAGTTCTTGATGATGAATGACAAATTTCTTATTAATTCTCTCAATTGATTACATAAAAGTATCTAAATGGAACTAGAATAGTTACAACTTTCTCTATTCTCTTTCCTAAGATATTTTCTAACACTCACTAAAAGAACCTCTCGAATTTTACATTTGAACTCCTATTTATAGTGAAATTTGTACAGCTGTTTATGTATTGCGAAGTATCGCAATACATCTTCGTAAGATTATTCTATCTTCGCAAATCTTCATACTTCCCCGTGTTTCATCTATCATCGCATCGTTTTGTAACTCTTTCCTCTTATATTTATTACGATGTTTGTAAGCTAATGTCTTGCGATATTCGGTACCTACACCCCTTGTAGTTGAGAAGTGGATGGAAGATTTTGATAAGATTTTTGTAGCTATGAGGTGTACCCCGATACAAAGACAACAACTGGCTGTTTTTCAATTATCTGGGGGAGCAAGAAAGTGGTGGAAAAATGCATCAGTGGAATTATATTTAGATACTTTGAAATACAGTCAATTTTGTGAACGTTTTGATATGAGGTACTTCCCAGCGACTGTTAGAAATAAGAAGATTAAGGAGTTCGTTGAAGTAGCGCAACTTAGGGGTGAGTTGGTGGATGATTACCTTGATAAGTGTAGGTACCGAATATTGCAAGATATTAGTTTATGAACATCGTAATAAATATAAGAGGAAAGAATCGCAAAATAATACGATGATAGAAGAAGCGCGAGGAAGTATGAAGGATTTGCGAGCATAAAATAATCTTACGAGGATATGTTACGATAATTCGCAACACTTATACAGTTGTGCAAATTTTACTATAAATAGTAGTTCAAATGTAAAATTCGAGAGGTTCTTTTGGTGAGTGTTAGAAAATATCTTAGGAAAGAGAATAGAGAAAGTTGTAACTATTCTAGTTCCATTTAGATACTTCTTTGTAATCAATTGAGAGCGTTAATAAGAAAATTGTCATTCATCATCAAGAACTTCTTAAGTTTTACAAATTCTACTGAGGGTGTAGTTGTAGGTTAATCTGCAACTACATAATTGGCGCTAGAAACAGGGATTAATTAAAGAATTTTACATCAGAGAAATGGTTAGGAGAAGGAATATATCAGAGCCATTGACTGCAGTAAGAAGAAGTGCAAGACTCGCTGGTGGAGAATCAAGCATAACAGGAGAGCCTAGTAGGAGGAAGAGTAATCGAAGAAATCAAACTCAACAAACAGTAATGCAAGGAAGAGCAATAGATCATGATCGAGTAAGCATACACACTTGGAGAACTGATACACCAGCAGAAGCATATGGAAAACCGCAAATTAGAGAAAATGGGAGATTGATAAGAGGAGCAATTCATGAAAGAGAAATGGAGATATTAGAAACATTGAGACAAGAAATTCAAGAAGAACGAAGGTTTGAAGCTGAAGAACGCGCAAATTTAACAAGACAAAATCAAGAATTGAGGAGGGAAAATGAGATGTTACAAAGGAGGAGGTCTCAAAGTATTGCAAGATCAAATATTAGACCATAAAGAGAAGAACGAAATTCACCAACAATCAATAGTGAAAGTACTATGCAAGGACAAGCACAGAATCAGGTTGAAAGAAATCGAGAGAGACGCTTCATTCTGGTACCAAACAATGGGCAAAATGTAGAAAATTTACAAACAGAACCATTTCCAAGAGAAAATAACCAGAATGACGGAGAAGATAGGGAGGAAGAGCAGCAACTCGTGGAAGAAATTGAGAGACAACAAGCAGTACATCAAAACAATTACGAGGATGGAGTAAGAAGACGCGAAGAGTCTCGCAATAATCAAAATCTTGAATATGATAGAATTCAGAGAAGAACTGGAAATCAACAAACAGAAATAACAAGGAATGAACCAAATCTTCGAATCAGAATTCAGGCAAATCAAGGAGAGGTAAATCACAGAAGGAGGAGAGATGAAGAAGAAGAAATTCCTGATATTCGCATGAGAAGGATGAGGAGAACAGAAATGGAAGAACAAGAATTTCAAGATGCTATGCAACAGAACAATTGTGATAATCTGGAGAGAAGATATCTGCAAAATTGTACAAATAGAAACATTAATGAAGAATATAATAGAATGCAAAGGATCGCAAGAGAAGAAATACAAGAACGTAGAATAAGAGAGGCTGCGTTAAAGAAACTAATGGAGGAGAATTCTGAAGCAAATGCACGAATCTTTCGAGAATTAGCGGAAATGAGAGGAATGATAAGCAGTAGATGAGGAGGAGATATAAGGCAATTAGATGAAGCAATAGAAGAAGCTGCGAGGACTCCTTTTTCTAGAGAGGTACAATTGGGAGGGATTCCACCAAAGTGCAATCTTCCTACGTTAACCAGCATCTTTGACGGGACTTCATGTGCTATTCAGCACATTAAAGCATATGTAATATGCATGCTACAATGGGAGAATCATGATGCTGTATTACACAAATACTTCGCATCAAGTTTAACAGGAGAAGCTCTAAAATGGTTCGAAGGACTTCCCAAGAACACTATTACATCATTTAATCAT
Source organism: Papaver bracteatum (assembly GCA_023529315.1). Taxonomy (NCBI): domain Eukaryota; kingdom Viridiplantae; phylum Streptophyta; class Magnoliopsida; order Ranunculales; family Papaveraceae; genus Papaver; species Papaver bracteatum. The sequence continues at coordinate 617,421 of JAJJWX010002921.1, forward strand.
TTACAAGTAACTTTCTTAGGAGCATATATCACGAATCATTCCTCGCGACTTGGCATTGAAGATGTGTTTGGTTTAAAACAAAGAATTGGTGAAAGTTTGAAGAATTTGGTAAGAAGATGGAAAACTATGTGATGTGATATGGCAGGGCGTGTGGATGAGAGATACCTGATTTTGTCTTTCATAAATGCGATGTTCGCAACTGAACAATTATATGTTCAAATCTTCAGAAGAAATAATTCAATTATGATGACAGAATTGCGAGAATTGCAAGAGGAGTATATTACATTAGAAGAAAAGCAAAACAATATGGAGTCATATCCAGTGGCAAACACCAACAATCAAGATACAGGAGCAAACTTACTTCCTAAAATAATCAATGTCGTAGCAGGTACTTCACAAACATCCTCGCAAACATCTTCGCAGATATCAGAAGAGAAGAAAATCAACAATAGCCAACCAAAAATGGTAGCAATGGGTAGTAAAGATCAAGAAGAGTATGATAGAGAAAGGAATTTCTACAGCCGAGGAGGAAATAACCAGATCCCAAGATTAGATCAGCAGCAAGAAAATTATGGGGGACAAAGGAAGAATTATTTTGGACAAGGGAATCATAGACAAAATTATAACAATGGTCAAGGAGGTCAAAGAATGATAAGAGAAGAAATAAAGATGCCACCTTTGAATACAAGTGTAGAAAATATATGGCAGGAAATTATCTTGATGGAGCATATACCAACTCCATGGAATATGGGAAAAGAACCACCAATGGGTCCAAGAAGTCATGAATTTTGCTCGTACCATCATTTTCATGGACATTCTACAAATAATTGCAATAATATCAAGAAGATTATCTTGCGAATGATTGATCAAGGTAAACTGGATCACTTTTTACTCAATCAAGCACAGTCGCAACAATTACCACAAGCTCCAGTGATAATTCGCAGAGAGAACACAATACAAGAAAAGGGAAAGGAAACATTACACATAGAAGTAGGGCCAAAAGCAAGGAATGTTTTCTGCAATTCTATCGTTCACTCATATAAAACCATAGAGGATTTTCATGAGAATGTGTTAAGCAGGGTATATGCGAGAGATGGTGAAGGAAAGGAAATAATGAGCATCGCAAAAATTTCACGACTAAAAGATTGGAAAAAGCGTGAAATTTCTTTTGAAGCCACAGAAATTCCAGAAGGTTGTGAAATACATGATAATCCATTGGTAGTGAGATTAACAATTTGTATGAATATGGAAGAAAGTGAAGATGATACAAACGAAGAATCATTTGATCTTAACAGGATGATACAGGAAGTTCTGTCAATATTCTCTTCTATCTTGCTTACAAAACCATGGGGGAAAAGACGAAGATCTAATGCCTTATACATACAGGATTTATGGTTTTAATGGAACTGCTAATAAGCCCAAAGGAGAAGTAAGCATGCGAATTCCCTTAAGTGGGATGCGAACTGAAATTCTGTTTTGCGTTGTTGATGTCGAATCACCGTACAATGCTTTGATAGGAAGACATTGGCTTCATGGAATTCTGGGCGTAGCTTCAACTCTACATCAATGCATAAAATTTCCTCATCTGAAGGGTGTTGGAGTCATCAAGGGTGATTGGGCTGAAGGGAAGAAATGTTACGATACAGAAGTAGAAGTTTGAGAAGGAAAAACAACTGAAAAGGAAAGCTGGAGAAAAATAGCAAAGGCTGTGAAAAGAAGTGAAAATTTAATGGCTGGGGATTAAGACGTGAAATAATAAAGTTACAACATTAATCATACAGGAAATTTATGATGATAGAAAAGGGATGTGGTTTGCGAAGAAAAGAGAATGAAGAAAAAAGGTAATGAAACAAGAAGGTAATCATATATTTTCTTATTGATATTGTTCGCAAAACAAGAAATTGGAACAACGTATTTCGCAACATAAAATATTTTTCACGAATTAAAACAATTTATTGTGAGTGGCTTTCATCGAAGAAATACGCAAAAGTTTATTTTCGAATAAAAGACCGCAATCTGTGATCAGCTTCCAAAAAAGAAAGAAAGCCGCAGAAATATTACACAGGCAAACCTTTGTGGCGTACACCCTAGTTCGCGAAGCAACATTTCGCAAGAGGTAAAATCCTAAAGTGCGTCATTTAAGGGGTACCTATAAGCATGTCTCAGGACCGGAACACCACCAAGGAACCTGAGTACATGGAACATTACGGGGTACATAACCCAAAAGCGGGGTACCTATCCGGGATAGACACCTTAGATTTTCAACCTAATCTTGCGATGTACCATGATTTAGGTTGGGAGACTAAGGCATACTGTCTTTCTCAAGAAGTGCCGAAAACGATCAAGGCGCCGAGGTACACGGTTGAGTCAAGAATGCCGGGTGGGCTTGAAGCACATCTGCCATTCTTGACAAGTCTTGGAAAATGATGCACTTGGCCCAAAGATACCCCATAAGGTGCAACCTCGTAACTATAAGCCCTATAGGAAAAAAGGATAAGAGGTTGCGATCAAAAGCTGGTTGTTTGCAGAACCGGATGGGAAGATCTAACCTTGTATGGTCGATGTACGCTTCCTTGAAGGGGCAACCAAGGGGAAGATAAAAGGCAGCACCCTCCATTAGGGAGATGATACATGCTATAAGACGCAAATGTCATGAGGCTTTTGTTCGCAAGAACATAAAGGCTTGTCATATTTGTGCAACAATTATATTTCTGCGAAGCTACAAATAAATAAATAATAAAAAAAAAAATGACGCTCGCAGAATTACATACAATAAAGTTAAGATGAGATCAATGGGTTATTACATGAAAGTGTGATAACGTCCTGCGGTTTCATCGCAAGACGATAATGTCACGAGGTTGTATATTCGCAAGAATGTTCATACTTGTCATATTATCGCAAGAACAAAGATATTATCACAAAAGAGGTGGCAAAATAAGACCTTTACTTAGGAAGGCATGATAAGACCACAACAACCAAGGAAATCAATTATATTGGAGATTCTTTATATTTCCAACAACGAAATATATCAACTCGATCAAGAGTTCTTTATATATTCGCAATAAAGGGCGGATATTTCATGTTACGAGGATTGGATATTTCTTATACTTCTTCAAAGATCGAATACTTCTTATATTTCTCATATTCCACAATCAAAGGTTAAATACTTCTTGTATTTCTTATATTTCCTATACTTCGCAATCAAGGGGTAAATATTTTTTGATGCTTCGTATATTTTATATACTTCTTCAAGGATATTACATAATACTTCTTCAAGGATGTTTTATAATTCAAGGAGGATTCATAATTCTTATACTTCAAGGGGAAGATTTCATATTTACTTCGCAAAAACTTGAAGCTTCGCAACTTAAACTGAGGCAGATATTCTAGATACTTAAAATAAGAACTGATCACCTGAAGAGCAATAATAAGGGGGAAAGGAATACTAAGTTAGGTCTTCAAAATATATTATTTCTCTCCATATGATCAAGTCATGCAAACAGAGGGAAGCATTCGGTTAAACATCAACTCATCATCGCAAAATTAAGACATTGGTACTAATTAAGTTTCAAAAGGAAATTGTTGATTGATTAAAAGTGCAGGAAAGAAGAAAATATTGTACTCAAGTAAACAAGACAAAAGAACTGAAGAAAATATACAAAAAGGAATAAAACTATTTTGAAGATGATTTATCTTCATCAAAATGATTTTCTTTTTCTTCTTCGGAGATATCATCTTCAGCTTCACTATCAGAAATTTCCAAATATGGGGTATCATTGGGAATTTCTTCAGAAAGGAGCGTCTGATACTTCTTGAGAGGAATTTGGTTGTCTTCACAAATCTTGCGAGTCATCTTAGCTCGGAAACGTTTGATATTTAAACTATGATTGTCCCGAGAGATTTGAAGTTGAGATTTTAAATCATAAATCTTCTGGTTACGCGCGGCAAGAATAGTTTTCAGATCATCATTCATCTTCACATAATTTTCTGCAGTAACTACAGGATAAGAGAATAAAAAGTAAGGGAAGAAATTAAGGAATTGGTTAACAAATTACGGAGTTAAAGTAATCATAGTACACGAACTTACCTTCTAATTGCTTCTTATCATTACGAAGAGAAGTATTTTCAAGCTTTAATTGATTATTCTCCTCAAGAAGGGAAGAACCTCCAGCTGCGATACTCGCAGATTGTGGGTTATCTTCGCAACGGGAATTTAATTCCGCATTATCAATATTCAAATCCTCTATTTGCTGACGAAGTTTTGAATTCTCAACTTCCAACTTCTTACAACGGCTTAAAGTTTTCTTCTCAGCAATGGAATGACGTCTTTCCCAATATGAAGCAGCTGCGCAGCTAACCCTCCCAACCTGAACAAATAAAAAGGATTAAAAATCAATAAAAAAAAAAGAAAGGAAAATAAACAAGGAATAGAAAAGAAATTTACCATACTCCCCAAAGCGTATAATTTAGCAGGAGATACGAATCTTGAAATTCCATTAAGAGAATTATTGTTGATTACAGTGGGAACTTTGCAAGCCTTCGCAATAAGTTTATGAGCATTCGCAGTAGGAGAGTTTCCTAACCCACGATAAGAGTGGAGAAAAGCCTCAGAAACTTGAATCATTGCAGACTCAAAAGTTTCCGCATTGATATAGTCTTCATCTTCTTCATCATTGTCATCATCATGTCCCCTATCAGAAATAGTATCAGAGTTAGAGCTAAGACCCTTCTCAGGAAATTTATCATCTTCATCACTTTGTTCTCCATCGACATTCTTGCTAGAGGAGATCACGTTGGAGTAAGTACTGGCTGGGAGTTTCTTCCTCTTCTTTGCAGAAACCACATCCTCAAGCTTTCTCTTTCCTTAGCGAAGAGTATTTTCTTCATTATCAGAAGATTTGGTGTTCTTCGCAGAACGAAGCGTTCTCTGTCTCACAGATAGCACTTCAGAAGAAGTTGAGTTCTTATCTTTACTGGCAACGGTCCCAGGAAAATCAGGAAGAGTCTATAAATTCAAATAAGGATAAGAAACAGAGGCAACAATATATTGTTTAGAATACATATAAAAGTGTTTCTTACCTCATTTGAAAACAAGTTGAAAAATAACAAGAAGATAAGGGGATGGAGATACATACATCTTTATCTTTGTTAGGCCAAGAAAAGACCCAAGGTTGATAGTTACGATCACGAAGGTTCGCAGGAAGATCTACTATCCCAAAAATGTAAGAACCCGATAATGCTAGAGGGTAATTATACCAATCTTAATCATGAGAACGGCGAGGGGTTTTATTATTTCCCAAGGCATAATCAATATCGTGCATAAGAAGATCATCTTCTGCGGTATCAGCTTTACGATGAAGACGAACACCCCAACGTTTATCTTCTTTCTTCGCAGGAATTAATGTATAATTTTTGAAGAAGTTCTCGACTGTATAATTTGCAGCAACAATTTCCACATCTCTAAATGCAGGTTTCCTAAGATCAATCGGATATAAAGATTTTCCAGTAGCAGCGCGAGTTGCGAATTCAACCAGAATGCGAATGCAATCACCAGTCAATTGATAAATGGCTCGTGAGAAATTTGGATGGGAGATAATTTCATAGAATAAAGGAAGATTGACATCATAAAGAGGAAGAGGAAGACCTGCGAGGATTTGGCCTCGTGAGACTAAAACTTTCCGATCATCCCAATGGATATCAGTAAAGAGTTCTATACAGAGAGAGGACTTATTATCATGACCATCAATTTCAGAAAGGACGAGATCTCTATCAGCAAACTCTGCATTAATTTGTTCTATAGTTTTCTTCTTTGGAGCCATTGGATGAAAGATATAAAAACAGAGAGGAAAAGAAGTGAAAGAGATAAGAAATCGTAATAGAAGAAAAAAGAAAGAAATTGCAGAGGCAGGTGTGATAAAGAAGATGAATAGAATAAAAGAATAAAAAGAAGAATTAAAGATAGTACTTATAAAGAAGGGAGAGTTTGATGAAAGTAAAAATTCATCAATGCGATTAGACATGAACGGTTGAGAAGGGCGGTTACGAAACAACGTGTCAAAAATTTAATGAAAGAGGAAAATACGTGTTGCGAATCTAACAGGTGATAATAACTATATTAAATTTACGAGAATAGAGGTTCTCATGACATTTCTTCTTCACAGAACTGACATGAGAAGAGGCAAGATGTAGGTACCGAATATTGCAAGATATTAGCTTACGAACATCGTAATAAATATAAGAGGAAAGAATCGCAAAATAATACGATGATAGAAGAAGCGCGGGGAAGTATGAAGGATTTGCGAGCATAAAATAATCTTACAAGGATATGTTGCGATACTTCACAACACTTATACAGTTGTGCAAATTTTACTATAAATAGTAGTTCAAATGTAAAATTCGAGAGGTTCTTTTGGTGAGTGTTAGAAAATATTTTATGAAAGAGAATAGAGAAAGTTGTAACTATTCTAGTTCCATTTAGATACTTCTTTGTAATCAATTGAGAGTATTAATAAGAAAATTGCATTCATCATCAAGAACTTCTTAAGTTTTACAAATTCTATTGAGGGTGTAGTTGTAGGTTAATCTGCAACTACAATAAGTATATTAGCTTATCCCGTTTCACATTATTTATGATACTAGATGAAGAAAAATCATCTAGGAAGTTTGAGCAGGGTCTTGGAGATCATATTCATAACAAGGTGGTTAGTCATTGTTTTCCCACTTTCCAGCAAGTTGTTGAGAGTGCTAGAGCCACAGAAGCCGATTGGTTGGTGCATAAGAAAACCAAAGAGGAGAGGCATAAGGCAACAAATAATGGTAAGAAAGGAAGCAACTACCAGTATCATGGAGATAGAATAATTCAAGCACTTGGAAGAAACAAAGGACTGACAACTACAGGGATCAGGACAAGAAAATAGGGGATGTAAGACCGTTTCTTTTCCATTGCTATAATTATAAGGAAACTGGACACAAAAGGGATGATTGTCCTAAACCGATTCAACCATAATTTAAGATGCAAGGTGACCACCAGGGACAAGTTCGGGATACCCGTAATCAGTATCAGAGATATCAAAACCAAGATAATGGGCAGAAGAAGAACAATACTAACCAAGGAAGATTCCTCGCATTAGTGCCTCGTCAGGAACAAGTAGCCGATGGAGTTTTGGAAGGTATGTTTCTTATCCAAGTAAAACTTTTATTTGATTCGGGTGCAACTCATTCTTTTATTACTGCTACGTTCGTGTCTGAATTATCTGTTGAACATGTGCTTTGCAAAACTTCCTTATCTGTAATGTCACCTTTAGGGAAAACAACTCTGATAGATCGAGTAGTTAAGGGATGTATTGTCCAGTTAGGAGGTCTAGATTTTCCTACTGATATTTTTATATTAGATATGGTTGGTTACGATGTCAGTTTAGGGATAGATTGGTTATCGGCGTATCATGCATTTTTGGATTGCCAGAACAAATCTGTAGTGTTCTCGATACCTGGTGAAAAAAAGTTCTTTGTTCTCACGACTATAAAAGGGGCCTCTCCTAAAGCCTATTTTTGTGGTTTACGGGAACAAGATCATACTGATGAGCGTGACAGCCTCGAATCGATACCAGTAGTGGCAGAATATGGGGATGTTTTTGAAGAAGTTTCAGGGTTACCCCCACACAGAGAAATTGATTTCTGTATTGAATTTTTGCCGGGTATCGCACCGATTGCTAGAGCAACGTATCGCATGGATCCTATTGAAATGCGAGAACTTAAGGAACAAATTCAACAACTAATGGACCAAGGTTTTATTCGTCGAAGTACATCACCATGGGGAGCACTAGTATTGTTTGTTAAGAGGAAGGATGGATCACTTTAGTTATGCATAGATTACCGAGAATAAAGCGACCATTAGAAATAAGTACCCTTTACCAAGAATCGATGATTTATTCGATCAGTTACATGGAGCTCGATGGTTTAGCAAAATTGATTTGAGGTCAAGTTACTACCAGTTGAGGGTTAGGGAGAGTGATATTTCCAAGACTGCCTTTCTCTCTAGATATGGGTCGTATGAGTTTCTGGTAATGCCCTTCGGTTTCACTAATGCACCTGCAGTATTTATGGATCTGATGAATCGGGTTATTAAAGACTTTTTAGATAAGTTTGTTATCTATTTATTGATGACATACTAATATACTCTCAGACACAAGAAGACCATGCTAGATATCTGAGTTTGGTATTACAGACCCTCCGTGATCATCAGTTGTATGCTAAGTTTAAGAAGTGTGAATTTTGGAAGAAAGAGGTTTAATTTCTTGGGAACGTTGTATCAGGAGAAAGTGTAGCAGTGGACCCCCATAAGGTTACTGCAGTATTAGAATGGAAGCAGCCGACTTAGGTCACGGAAGTGCATAGTTTTCTGGGTTTGGCGGGTTATTATCGTCATTTCATTAAGGGGGTTTCAAGCCTTACAGGACCGCTGACACGTCTGACCATGTGTAGGTACTGAATATCGCAAGATAATAGTTCACGAGTATCGTAATAGATAAAGGAGAAAAGAGTTATAAAATGATACGATGATAGAAGTAACGCGGAGAAATATGAAGTTTTGCGAGGATGAATTGTGATACTTCGCAATTCATATACAAAATTGCATAAGTTTTACTATAAATAGGAGTTCAAATGTAAAATTCGGGAGGTTCTTTTAATGAGTGTAAGAAATTATCTTAGGAAAGAGAATAGAAAAAGTTGTAACTATTCTAGTTCCATTTTGATAATTCTATGTAATCAACTAAGAGAATTAATAAGAAAGTTATCATTCACCATCAAGAATTTCTTGAGTTTTTACTAATTTTATTGAGGGTGTAGTTGTAGATTATTCTGCAACTACATAATTGGCGCTAGAAACAGGGACTTGAGAATTGTGGTAGCCTAAATTTGAGGGAATTGTGGAAAATTTGAAGATCAAATGAAGTCAGTAGATGGAGATTACAAAAAAGAAGAATGTAATATGATCACAAAGACAATGATTGATGAATTTCATAGTAATATGAAGGGAAAAATATACAAGCGAGATTGTAGAGGAAAAAAGATCATGGAGGAAGAAAAGATAACAACTTTAGAAGAATGGGAAAAGAGGAAAATCATATTTTCAGCAGCAGAAATTCCAAATGAAGACTTGAACCACACTTCACCATTGGTGATCACAATTCCGATCATGCTAGAAGATAAGAAAGCTGTAGAAAAATGGAAATTAAACCGATTTTTGGTTGATACAGGGAGTTCTGTTAATATCATATTCTATCATGCACTTAAGGGGATGAGAATTAAAGATGAAGAAATCACAAATTCAAAATGTCTTATTCATGGATTAGGAAAATCTACAACAAAATCTAAAGGGGAAATCGCGCTACGAATATTACTAGGAGAAATTGAAACACATGTAATCTTGTGTGTGATAGATATGGAATCTCCATATAACATGCTGATAGGAAGGTCATGGATTCATGCGATCAAAGCTGTTGCTTCAACATTACATCAGAGAATCAAATTTCCTACACCAAATGGAATACAAGAAATAAAAGGAGATCTTGATAGTGCAAAATTTTGTTATCAAATTGAAGTAACGCAATTCGGAGGAAGAGCAAGAAAGAAACAGCTTCGTAGGAAACTTGCGAAGGAAACAAAAAAGGAAGAAGAATTCCGAGTGTATACAATAAGAGCAAAGGAAGGGAGAGGTATACCAAATGAGATTCCAAAAAAGAAAGGTTAAATTATCTTCGCAAAATATCAGATATACTTCTTAAGAAAGGTTAAATCATCTTCGCAAAATATCAGATGTACTTCTTAAAAAACAGAATTGTTCGCAAAAATAAAACCAACAGTAACTAAGGGAAGGAATTCAAAATAAAGGAGGACAGGAGAGTCAATGATAAATTGAAAAAAGAATGTTATCATGCTTCATCAACACTCTGTGCTGGATCTTTAAGATGAGTAGGGTCATTAGCAGCTTTCGACTTTTGCGAGATATCATCCTTTGAAGAATATGCAACAGAACATCTCCTTGAGGAATAGATTCTTTATCTTCATCAAGATCTTCATCATCACTCTCATAATCGAAATCACTATCGTGCTCACGAGCAACTTCATCGTCGATATTTTCAGAGGAGTAATTTTCAGAGGAGGCAAGGCTCTTGATAAGAGAATGTTATTCGTAAAGACTTGAGCTTTCAGATGACTTTCACGAAGTATAGCTTTTTGATGGTTGGTATCTTCGATATGTTTGGAATAAGCAAGATAGTTGAATCTCTGAGTAGCACGGTCACGAGAATTGATTAAGCGGGTAGAAATCAAAGCATTTTTATTACGAAGCTCGGAACAGGAGGCTTCTAATCCAGCTTTCGCATTACGAAGGTTGTTCTCAGATTCTGCGAATAAAACAAAATTCAAAGGATAAAATTTGCGAGTATAACGAAATTTAAAGATATACCAGAGGCAGTCAAATTTTAATGACTACCTTCTCTTTGCGAAGTAAGAGATTGAGCTAAAGATAGACAACAGTTCTTCATATGATTCATCGCATTATCAAAACCATCACCAACTAATCCTTTAAGTCGATATTGAAGCTTTTGATCTTTAGAAAGAATAAAATTTTTATCCTTCGCAAGTTTGGCATTAAGACTTTTTAATGACGAATAATCTTCTTCAAGTTGATTCTTCTTAGTACTCAAGATTATATTCTTATTAATAAGGGAATTCTTCTCAATAACAAAAGAATTTATTTCAGCATCTGAAGACTTCTTTAATTCCTCAAGTTCACCTTTCAACAAAGAAAGAAGATTTTCTTGATCACAACATTTATTCTGAAGAGTTTTTAATTCTTGCAAAGAAACAATCATTGTATTCAAAAACGAACATTTTCTCTCCGATAAGGTTTTGTTCTCTTCTAATAAGGTTTCTATTCTCAAATTAGCTTTAGTTAAGGAAGAAAAAGTTGAGATATGTCATCATTCAAAAAATTTCGATCATATATTAGTTGAGTATTCTCTTGAAAAAGAGCGTCAGAGTTGTCAAGAGCACACGAGTAAAGATTAGATAAATGGGAGAATTTGTTTGAGAGGCTTTCATGCTTGGTTCGATATTCTGTTACATCTGATTCATGGTGAAGTACCAATCTTCTACATTTCTGGATGGATTCTATAAAGGGGAATGGGTTTTAATGGATGTTTCAAGCATATGAAGAATAAAAGTAAATAAAAGAGAAAATATGAAGATAGTAATCATACCTTTCAATTCATCATTTCTTTTGCGAAGAATCGCACAGTCGAGAGAATCATTTTGAAGATGATAATTTTCTTTACGGAGATCCTCGCATTCTGCTTGAGAAGGTTTCAAAGATTGGCGAAGCAATTCAATTTCTTTTTCCAAGGATTGACGTGAAGAAGAAATGTCTGGATTGACGAAATTATTTAGAACTTCGTAAAACTCATATTGCGAACGAACATTAGTAGACTTCGCAGTATTGGTCAAAACCTCAGATAACATTCGGAAAGTTGAATAAATTCCATCTCGAATTTCTTGAGGAAGAGGAGAAGAATTTGAAGGAATAAGAGCAAGCTGCAAATTGTTTGGAGAAATAGCACTCAAAGGATTTGGGGACAAGATAGGTTTTTCAACAGAAGAAGTTGAAGAAATATTTTGCGAGGGTTGTTTTTCAAGAGAAGAAGTTGAAGAAATATTTTGCGAGGGTTGATCTTGAAGAAGTGTTGATAAATTGACACTGATGGGAGATTGAAAGGTAGGTAATGGAGTAGAGGCAGGAGTATGTGAAGAAGCATTTTCACGAGGAGGAGAGGAAAATTCCTTATCAACTTCAGGAAGGAAATCATCAATCGGAATTAATGGTGTGGGTTTAGTTACTCGAGATCTCTTACCAGGGTTTGGTTTTTCGCCAACCTGCGAATCAAAATGTAGATTAAAAACGAGGCAACAATATATTGTTCAGGAAAGAAGTCAAAGTATTTTAACTACCTTTTGATTCTCATATTTTCTTCTTCGTGGATTAGGGCTTGAATTTTTTAGTTGAGGTTTCATCTCGAGGAGTTATTTTGCTGAAATAAACCAAAATCGAGATAACAAATTATACGTAAATTAAAGAGGAGAACAAATGAAATGCGCGGAGATAGAAGGAAATTACCTTGGAGAACTCATGAAGATATAATAGAAGAAAAAATTGCAGAGAAAACAGTAATGGAGAGTATGAACGGAAGATAAAATTGCAGAAGTAAGAAGAAGAAAAGGAAGAGAATATAAATGAGTTATATAAGGGAATAACTAGAAAAGGACGGTTATAAAAGACGTGTCCAAATTCTAAAAGACTAAGTAATGGTTATGTTCTCACGATCATTTCTTCTTCGTAGAATTGACATGAGAAGAGGCAAGATGTAGGTACTGAATATCGCAAGATAATAGTTCACGAGTATCGTAATAGATAAAGGAGAAAAGAGTTATAAAATGATACGATGATAGAAGTATCGCGGAGAAATATGAAGTTTTGCGAGGATGAAATAATTTTGCGAGGATGAATTGCGATACTTCGCAATATATATACAGCTGCATAAGTTTTACTATAAATAGGAGTTCAAATGTAAAATTCGGGAGGTTCTTTTAATGAGTGTAAGAAATTATCTTAGGAAAGAGAATAGAAAAAGTTATAACTATTCTAGTTCCATTTTGATAATTCTATGTAATCAACTAAGAGAATTAATAAGAAAGTTATCATTCACCATCAAGAATTTCTTGAGTTTTTACTAATTCTATTGAGGGTGTAGTTGTAGATTATTCCGTAACTACACCATGAAAGGCGTACCTTTTGATTGGAACGAAGAATGTGAGCAAGCTTTCCATACTCTAAAGGTGAAACTAACTTCAGCGCCGGTTTTGACACTACCACAAGCATACGGTGGGGGTTTAACTATTTTTACAGATGCCTCACATCGAGGTTTAGGGGCTGTCCTTATGCAAAATGGGAAGGTGGTGGATTATGCATCTCGACAGTTACGTCGGCATGAGAAAAATTACCCTACTCATGATTTGGAGCTAGTAGCAATCATTTTTGCCTTAAAGATTTGGAGGCACTATCTTTTGGGAGAAAAATTTGAAATATTTTCTGATCATAAGAGCCTTAAATATCTATTTACCCAGAAAGAACTCAATATGAGACAAAGAAGGTGGATGAAGTTGATGAAGGACTACCAATTTGAATTACAGTATCACCCAGGCAAGGCAAATGTGGTAGCTGACACATTGAGTAAAAAACCACGTGGAGTAGTGGCTCTCTTGATGTCCCACGAGTGGAAGTTACTACAAGATGTTGCACATACTGACTTTGTTTTGTGTTCGGACAGTAGTGGACCATCATTTGTAGGATGTATGTTAGTTCAACCGAATTTGATGGAGAGAATCATTGCTGCTCAATCGAAAGATGCATGGTGTCAAGAAAATCTCAAGGAGATCAACTCAGGTGAAACTACCAATGTGGCAGTTGGTTCAGATGGTGACTTACATTTCATGGGGAGGTTATGTGTACTTGAGGATAAAGATTTACAGCGTATCATCTTGGATGAAGCTCACCGCATTAGATATACTGTTCATCCGGGAAGTTCCAAAATGTACCGTGACTTGAAACGTCATTTTTGGTGGTCAGGAATGAAGCTCGCCATCGCTACTTACGTCTCGAAGTGTTTAACTTATCAACAGGTGAAGATCGAACACCAAAAACCATGTGGGATGTTGCAACCCATACCAATTCCAACTTGGAAATGGGATGAAATATCTATGGATTTCATAGTTGGATTACCAAGATCGAAGACAGGCCATGATTCAATATGGGTGATAGTAGATCGCTTGACGAAATCCTCTTATTTCATTCCTGTAAAGACTACATATACTACAGACAAGTTAGCACACTTGTATATTGAAAACATTGTCGCACTGCATGGGGTACCGTCATCAATTGTGTCTGATAGACATTCTCACCTCACATCGAAGTTTTGGAATATTTTTCAAAAAGGCTTTAGGTTCTGAACTTAGACCAAGATTTTCACCCGAAAACGGATGGTAAGACCGAGAGAGTGAACCAAGTCCTAGAGGATATGTTGAGGGCATGTGTGCTGGATTTTAAAGGCAGCTGGGAGGATAATCTTAAACTCATCGAGTTTTCCTACAACAACAGTTACCACTCTATTATAGGCATGGAACCTTTCGAAGCATTATATGGTAGATCTTGCCGTTCACTAGTGTGTTGGACAGAAGTGGGAGATAATAGTCAGTATGGACCCAAGATTTTTCAGGAAACCACAAATAAGGTTACCTTAATTCGTGAACGACTTCGGACTGCCCAAAGTCGCCAAAAGAGTTATGCAGACCAAAAGAGAAGGCATGTGGAGTTCAATATTGAGGATCATGTCTTGCTGAAAGTTTTACCGATGAATGGAGTAATGTGTTTCGGTAAAAAGGGAAAGTTAGCTCCGAGGTATGTGGGACCATTTCCGATTATTGAATATATTGGGGAAGTGGCATATCTTGTAGCACTTCCATAGCATTTGTCTTCAGTTCATAATGTCTTCCACGTATCGATGTTGGGGAAACATTTGAGAGATGAAGAGCTCACTCACGTAATAGACTTTAATGACCTTGAAGTTCAGCAAGATGGTACTCTTGTTGAAAAACCGTATCGAATCATTGATAGAAAGGTACAACAACTGCGAAGTAATATACCCCTGGTGAAAGTGCAATGGAATCACCACAATGAGAATGAATCTACGTGGGAACGTGAAGACAATTTACAAGCTAAATAACCGCTCTTGTTTGACTCCGAGGTACGTTAGATTTCGAGGACGAAATCATTTTATTTACAGGAGGGGAATGTAATACCCCGTTGCTTAATAATTAGGAAATACTAGTTAAATTCTTTATGTCATATAGGAGATGTACCAGTGGTGTAAGGTAACTTTAACTAGAATTATTTAGAAAAACTTTCCCCTTATCGTTTTTGGTGAGTCTGATTATAGGTTGTCCGGTTAGAGTGTTAAGACAGCATATTAACCTAGCTTTGAATGAGAATTTTTAGGTTACAGAAAGAGGAACAGTCATATGAAACCAAAGAAGGGGTGAGAGATAGATTGATTTTTGATTTCGTTTCGTGTTGGTTTGATTCATATATTCTCTCTATTCAAAGGAAAGTTTATTCTTGCTTTATCAATTTAATTTTTGATTATTTAAGCTTCTCTATTAATTTGGTTGTTCCCAGATTTTAATTTGGTAAACCTTAAGTCCGTGTGTTCTTGAAAACCCTAGATTTAGTATAACATTGTAGAATTCGTATTGCAGTTAGACATCTTTTAGACCGTTGGTTTGCAACCAATTTTTGATATGCCATAATGAAATAATTTAGGATTGTTTTGTTAAATTTTTAAGATGATCTGACGTTTTTGGAACCCTAAAACGATCTCCCAAAATGAATATATTTCTGCAGGATTCCAGTTCGAGTATGACTATTCAAGCTCTTGTATTTAGGGTTATAACCGTCGGATCCTTCTGAATTTTTGATATATATGGATTTCTGATATTATTAACAATGTGCAAAAATCTTAGAAATATCGGACATAGGTAGATATCCCTGAACCTCATGTATAGCATAGTGTACCTACAAAATTCTAACTCGGACCAGGCCTACTGTATGCCTTATTCTGCAAGATCCGACCGTTGAATTGATCTGAATTTTTCACACACTATAATGTATGTTTGTGAGTTCCTATTAAAATTTTCACCATGATCAGAAAAGTGTAACAATGTTTTCAATCAGGGTCAGTCGTGTGTATAATTTTCAGTGTCTGTCTTCGTTATAGCAATTTTATTGTTGGGTGTGTGTATGTGTTGGTCGTGCACTGGTTTGTTTTCAACATTTGTTGGTCGCCGAGGTTAGGACTACATCTATATGCAATATAGTTTGTGTGTCGCAGTGGGCATTGGTTCTGTTTTTCTTTGTTGCCGAAATCAGGGCTACATCTATTTTACGAATAACATGGGAGTCACGGTGGGCAGTGATGGTTGTGTATGTTTACTTTCGCCGAGTTTAGGGCCACAAGTGTGATGTAAACATCTTGTGCGTTACGGTGGACATAGTCTTATAATATGTGTGTTTATCTCCTATGTGGTTTCAAGGAAGTTATCTTGGAAATGAAAGGTTTTGTATTTCTGAACTTTATATAATGTTGTATCATAGTGGGTATGATTAACCTTTCATGATATCGCAAGGATTTTATATTCAATGGTTAAATTGATGATTTAAGAGTGAACTTGCTATTTTTACAAGGCTCTGACCTTGTGTTGATTCTCCCCCTTTCAGGTGACAGGGTGAATAAGTGATTTAGTTGTGGGTTACTCGAGCTAGGTGTTGCAGTCAATTGAGGAAGAAGGACTCCTTCCTCGCAACTGTTATGTTAGTATTTGTTTACCTTATTTATGTAATAAGGAGTGCACTGAGAGACACCGGTACTTGGTACCAAAACTGAGATTTTATTTTTCAGTAGTTTTGAGATACCATTTTGTTTTCTCCAAACTTTTCTTTGATATTTTTTTGAGTTGTGTTAAACTCCTATATACCCGTTCCAGTAAAACTAAATTTCGTTTGTTTTCATTCATATAGTTTGGTATGTACTAGTTGTGATTGCTATATGGATGCAAGTCCAAATAGTGAAACCTTGAATTGGCAATGTAGGGTCGGCCGGATTATTGTTGTTAATTTGGGGGTTATGACATGTTTAGTATAACCGCTCATAACAAAGTTTTGGAAACTTTTGTGACCGATCCTAGTAGCCACTTGGAGGTAGAACCGAACTTTGTGTTTGGTAGAACCATTAAACCCATGAATGGTGATTGAATATTTTTGATCAATCACATAGTTCTTGGAAATCATATGAACCAATTCTATACTCGTTTGGAAGCGTGGAAAATCGGTTCCAAGATTATAAATATGAAAAAAGATTTTCAAAGTAAAGATGTCGACATACTTTGAACATGTGCAGTAATTATTATCTATTATTGTTCAAAGATATTCCTTAATAATTAAAGGAGAATCCCGGATCGAAATAAATTGAGAATCTTTTAATTAATGTTTTTAGTTTTATATGCTTTTAATTTCCAGCAATTAAATGCATATCTTTAAAAAATAAAAATTGATAATGTGAATTTACTAATTGGAGATTTTCTACTGAGATTTTGGTCAATATTTGGACAGAGCATTTCCAGGAATTATGAAAACCGATTTTGGCGTTTATTGCATATCTTTGAGAATATTCGGTTTTGGAAATTCCTTTGTGTCCAAACTTCCTTGGTTTTTAAATATTGAAGTTTGTATTTCGAGCAAACTAATCCTCGGATCCAGAAAAACTACCTAGTTGTGTTGTTACTGGTGGAGCCATCTATTCAGAGAGGAAAGTACCCTAATTAGGAGAAATCTCTTACGACTGCTCTTTTTAAAGACTTCTTTGGGATTGAGAAGCTCTACGAGTATCATTGGTGGGAAACTAGATAATTGCAGTTTATTATTACTTTTCGATTGATTTGATTGACTAACGGTTGTTGAAATTTGATTGCACCTAGTTTGTTTATGCTTGAGAATCTTCTCTTCTGATATAAGATTCAATCAAACTAGATCGAAGTATCATCGGGGATATTTAGACTGTTTGTAGATATAAAGGCGTCTTGTGATAATCCATCATTAACAGACTCCGTTCTGTATGTGACTGATCACAAGAGATTCAAGTTGTTTGTGTGAAGGTGTTTATTGAAGATCTAAGAATATTTGAAGACAAAGAAGATTTCTTATTTGAGTTCATAATCTTTGGTGTGGACAAAACTTAATTGGCTGGGGATCCAACTATAATCGATTTATCTTTTGATAGATTGGATTGATTAGTTGCGTAGATCGGCATCAATACATTTCTTTGTGATTAAGAGTATTGATTGCATAGTCTAAACAATTACTTCGGTAGTTGTTGAATAGTTTGATCTAAGAACCCGACAAAGGAGTTTATTGGGATAAACAGAAGAGCCTTTTGTCAAACTCATATCATGTTGTTTGAAAAGAGTTGTTACCGAACAGATTTGTTGTTGCTTTACTGTTTGGAATACGAACCAAAGGAATTGTTCCAAGTGCGTGACTTATTGCAAGTTGGAGGTGTAGGGATACTGAGGGTACTAGGTGAACTATAGGTTTAGTTGCTTGGTCTCAACTATACAAAGTTGGTTTAGATTTTGTATAGCATCTGAATTATGAGAGTATTCAATTCTGAACTTGATCCCGGGGTTTTTATGCATTTGCGGTTTCCTCGTTAACAAAATCTTGATGTGTCTTTTACTTTTATATTTCCGCAATTATAATTGTTTATTATAATTAAAAGTAAAATACACAAACGTTAACTCTGTATTACTTGATACTGATCCTATAAAGTTTGGTTAAGTCTGAACCTATTATCAAGTAATCACACTTTGATTGTTGTATTGTGTCGATCTCGTATCCATAGACGGTCACACAAAGTGTGAATACCGATTTGTCGTATTGTCTCGACTTTGTCCATAGACAATCACTTTCGGTAAGAGGACTTATAAGTGGATAATTTAAAGATTGTGGTGTATTTGGGTACCCTCGTATTTTCAATTCTGGAAAAGGTCCCGGGGTTTTTATGCATTTGCGATTTCCTCTTTAACAAAATCTTGTTGTGTCTTTTACTTTTCTATTTCCGCAATTATAATTGATTTATTATAATTAGAAGTAAAATACACAAACGTTAATTCCTAATAACTTGATAAAAATCCTATAGTGTTTGGTTAAGTCCGAACCTATTATCAAGTAATCATACTTCGTTGTTGTATTGCCTCGATCTTGTATCCATAATCAATCACGCAAGTTATCTTGTTATCGTATTGTCTCGATCTCGTATCCATAGTCGATCACACGAAGTGTGAACCGATTCGTTATATTGTCTCGATTCAGTCCATAGACAATCACTTTCGAAGAAAGGACTTATATGTGGAAAAGTTTTAGATTGAGGTATATTTGGGTACCATCGTCTTTTCACCTACCACCTGTTCATGAACCATGACTTATGGGTTCAGGTACGTTAGCTTGTCTTGTTATACAAGTTTCTGGTTACAGAATCAATAAATTCTTTTGATTTCATATTGACCAAGAAACTTGTTTAGAGAAGGACACTCCACACACACACACACACACACACACACACACACACACACACACACATATATTCTTGATATTTCCCTCAAAGTTATATTTAGTGTACAATTTTTTTTTCTTGATCTCAAAAGACATGGATGCTTCTGAGATTAAAGATTATATGAAAGAAAGAGGAAAAGAGAATCCAAAAGATGTTGCTGAAGAATCTATTGGATTTTATGATTACCCCTTCACCATGTCTTGCTACTTTGCTCACAAACACGGAGATTCTAAACCTAATCAGACGTATGCTGACCTAGTTGGGAACTTGATGAGAGATTTCGATGTGGTGTTTGATCAGCTTGTTGTAGCTAAGAAGAATATTGATCTTCTGAAATCAGACTTAGTGAAGACTTCAAAAAATCTTGCCTCTCTGAAAGATCTAGTAAAAGATTATATCTAGAACTTGGTAGACTTGGTCAGGTGCCGTGCTCATACAACTTGGCTAGACCTTGGTCAAGTCCGTAGCCTAGATTTCCACGCTCATATCACCTTGGCCATCCGAGTCCAAGTCTATTACTTAGCATCCATAGCTCATATAACTTGGCCAGGCCTTGTCCAAGTCCATGGCATAGATGCCACATCTCATACAACTTGGCCAGTCCTTGGACAAGTCCGTAGTGTAGTTTCCATGGATTGTACAACTTGGCCAGACCTTGGCCAAGTATGTGACATAACCACAATAGCTGATACGACCTTGACCAGCCATGGCCAAGTTCATGGCATATATTTATAGCCCATACGACTTTGGCCAGCCACAACCAAGTCCATAACACGGCCTATACTACTCTCACTATCGCACATGCCATAAACATGTGGTGGCCAAGTTTGTGAACCCTAAATACAATGCTAAGGGTCATGAATAATAAAAAATATACAGACTTCACTTGTTTCCATTCCATCTACGTTGCTTTCAAGTCATAACATACGAAGTTATATAAGTGCATCTCTAGTATTGGTGACTTGATCATTACTTTATGATCAAAGTGTCAAGGAAAGTATATACTAGTTGTTTCATACAACTTTGGTATATTTAATTACTAAGTATAACATTTATCTTTTGAACTTTGTAATTACAACATAACACTATTTGGTAACTTGTTCCTAGTTTAGTGTGTTTGAACCTAGGTTTATTCCATGCCTTGAAACTGTGTTTAATTACATGATTTTAAGGAAGTTGACTTGCAAAAATTGTTTTGTAGTTGAAAGGAATCAAATGATCTATTCTATGACCGATCGTGTTAGAGCATAACTCGGTTGAACCCACCAAGCGTTGGTATGTCAAGTTTGGTTATCATATTTTAGTGAATCAAAACTCATCTAAGAGTCGCTTGATTATGTACTAGAGGCAACTTCGTATAGGTTAGACTAGAAATTCAAGGATTATGAGACATACAAGTATTACTCGAAGACCCGAAGAATGTGAAGAAGTAATGAGCTACAACGACGACATCATCCTTCCTCTTGAGGTTAGTAATATTGAATTAAAATGTTTCATTCCTAACGTATCTTTCAAGTCGTGCTATATAGAAAACATAACTGCGAAGCTATAAATGATTATACTCTAGTAGTGAGACATAATCAAATTAATCATAGTATTAAGGAATTAGAAAACGAAGTATAACGCTTATCTTTTGAACTTTGTATATATGACATCGACATAATTGTATGAATGCTATTGTGATTATGTGTATGGGTAAAGGTGAAGATTTCATCCTAGGAAACAACGTTTACATTTGTTTAAAGGAAGTACATTCACGAACTTGTTTTATGAATCGAAAGGGAAATCACTTGGCTTATTGGTATTGTTATTTATTGCATATCTTTGGATTACCAATATGTGTGAGTTAGTAGAACCGATCATAACTTGTTATGTATCTTGGTATAACTAATCATAGTGCCTGACTTATGATTTGGTATAACGGGTTTTTATTAATTAGTGTAACCGATCCTAAGTAATCACCTGAGATGGTATGATTGATAGGTGTAGAATACACCGTATTTTCTATGTAGAGTTTATGTTTTCTTTGCTATTTTTCGTGTGAATTATGTATCTTATGTGTGAGTTTGAGTGTATTAGGTGTTTTGGAGTCGTTTGGAGCAAAAGAAGGAGAAACTACTCATTTAGAGTGAAAAGGACAAAGTCGTCATTTCATGGGTGAACACTATCCGGAGTCTATCCAAGGTAAAGGGGAGACTCTTTTTGGAGAAATACTAAAACCAGCTCAGCTGTGGATAAGGGGCTGCCAGATGGGGTGGTTTTTGCCAAAATGACCGGGTGTCTAAATTCACCCCGCATTATAACGCTAGTAGAGACTCGAGAGAAAACATTATTCTCTTATATCCTATTCACTCTTCATTCACCTACTGTGATTGAGAGTTGTGTTGAAATCAGTGGGGATCTGTGTTGAAATCAAAGAGATTAATGGTTGAATTTCATTGCCGCAAGTGAGTTGAACGAGATAGGGCGCTGCTGTGATGAGACGAAGAATTGATTCTAGAGTTTCGAATCATCAGTTTGTGGAGGAATTTGGTGATTATGTTGGATAGGGTACTGAGATATAGATCGAGAGAAGTTTTGGCTTGATTTGGGTTGAATTATGGAGGTTTTGGAAAGAAGGGTTTGCTGAGACGATGGAAGAATGGTACTGAGTCAAGAGTTGTTGTTGGTTGTGGTAATTGGTTCAGGACGATAAGGTGTCCGTGAAAAGTTCTGAACCAATACCAGTTTAGTATCATCAGGTGTGTGTGATCAAAAGGAGGAAGAATGGAAGAGATTAGGAACAAATGCTGTGGAAATAACAGTGAAGGGAATGAGCTGTATGGAATGTCCATTTTGCTCAGGGTAAGAATCAATGGATTGGCCTTAAGCTCTTGCTTTGAGTTGAGGTTGGCATAATGGCTGGTGATGTTTGCAGGCAGAGAATGAGAGTTAGATTGAGAAGTTGCTGCAGGTGGAGCTGGTGATTGTCATGAACAGCAGGTGTTCAAGTTAAAAGGGAGGTGTAGGATGGTTGTATTGAGAATAAGGCATGAATGGTGATTGCAGTTCGGAGTGGCGTCATGGTTTGTAGCCGTAGTTGGCAGCGAAGGCATTAATGCTGCTGTGCATTTATGAACTGGAGCAAGTGATGGCGCGATGGCTAGCTAGAGAGAGAATTGAGAATGCAGCTACACAGAGCTGCAGGTGGCTTGAACTGAGTGGGTGCAGGCAGCTATGGTGAAGGTTGTGTAGGAAAGAATGGAGTTACAACCAGAATGGCTAGGCAGTGCCAGGGGTTGGCTTAGTCGAAGCAGGAATCCATATAATGAAAATGGGTCTACTGCAAGTGCATAGCAGGTTGCAACTACAGGTGCTGTTGGGGGTTTGATTGAGATGTAGAAGCTGATATAGAGTGGTGATTATAAACTGCAATTACAGCTGCAAGATTGAACTGGGAGATGTAGGTGATTAAACTATGAAGTGGTGGTGTCAGGTGGTGGTAATAGTCTTGAGGGAAATGCTGGTGACTTATCAAGATGGCAAAAGTTAGGTGAAGAAATGGTTGGCAGCTGCAAATAGTTAGAGAAGCTGAAATGGTGGTTTTGTCAGTGGATGTAGTTAGCTTGAGTTGAGATGGCAGTGCGGGTGCATCTGCTTTTGAGATAAAATGCAAGGCTGAGAGGGTTGCAATAAAGGGTGTTGGCTGAGAAATAGAATGTGCAACATTGCTGAGAAATTGTGCAAAACACAGCTAGATTGGTGCATCGGCGAGCATAGGCCGGGATGTCGGATGGCGGAAGTTAAAGCATGAATCATAATATTTCACTGAATCATGAAGGGGGTATGAGTCGAATGGAAGAGTTGTCGGCCGGATATGTGAGCTACATGGCGCGCTTTTCGGTACGTTTTCGCAAGAAATGATAAGTTGGGTTGGATGGTTTGTGTGAATGTTTGGACTGCAGAGAAGCAAAGTTGAAGCTACTGGAAGTGTAGAATTTCCTGGTGACAGTGTCTGATGACAAAGGTGGCCAGAGATAATTTTCCGGTGGCCGGATTCCGGCGCCGGTGATAGGATTCCGGCGATGTCGTCATCAATTCCGGCGACCCGGTTTTGGACCCAAATTTTCCAGAGACTTATTTTCACTCATGGGCTTGGTGGACAAATTTGAGACGGGTTTTGAGAAGATTTGACCTACTTTTGGGTATCCTTTTGGGAGAGGCATATAAATAGAACTTTTTCTCCAAACCTAGATATATCTCAATTAAAAAAAAAATCTCTTCTACTACTTTTGTTCTAGGGTTTAGAAACATGACAGGTTTTCTCTTCCTTCTTGTTATGAACTCCTATGCCATGAGTAACTAAGTTTTTATTATTGGTTAAAGATGTAGTTGGATTTTGGAAAACAAGTTTTGATCTTTATGAGTTAGTTTTCTCTCAATACCATCGTTCACTTTCTACTGATTATAATAATTGCATGATTGATGTATTGCAATATGATTGAATGTTTGTTTAGTTGAGTCTAGAATTGATTGAACATGCATCCATATCTATAGCTATTTTAGGGTTTTCATCGAGCGATAACCTTGAATACGAGTAGCATGATATGATTACGGTTTGTAGTGATACACTCCTGTAATCATATGTAGACATTGACCTTTGTCCGAATTGTCATGCGCAATGTGTGATAGTTGCATTGATTAGCCTATTTCTATAATTTAATGCTCCTAGGAATTGAACTTAATTAGCGCAAGGCGTTAGGTTATTCTTTAGGTAGAATTCACATACGCATCTCTAATGTGTGTGTTGGTGACTTTGGAAATTTACGGAGTATTCTTGCAATAAGGTATTCTAGGGCTTTTGATGATAGCGAGATTAAATACGAATTCTATTCATATATTCAAAAAATTGTTTACAATTGAAGATGAAACCTTTATCCAATATTTTCACATCCTTGAATCTATTTGTTTACTTTTCTTTATTTGCTTTTATTTTACTATTACTTGCATAAAAATCAGAAAACCCCCGGTGTTACTTATAAGAAACCGAAATAACGAGACAACCTAGTCCTCTCTGTGGGATCGATCCTTTCTTGCCCTTGCTATATTTATATTCTTAGTAGTAAGAAAGTGTAAATTATTTTTGACGCATACGACAGCGATCAATGATCGATATTTGTAATTGGTGTGACCTATGATAGTAATTGGTGTGACCGATCACAAAAGAGTTGTGTAATAGATCCTTGTAATTGGTGTAACCGGTCCTAGTAATTGATGTAACCGATCCTGGTAACTGGTGTGACCGATCACAAGCAATACCATGAGTATATGGTAACCGTTCCTGGTAATTGACGTAATCAATCCTGGTAACTGATGTTTGTGTGTTCGATCACAAGTAATCCATATTGAGGTAAAACTGATCCTAGTGATTGGTAGAACCAATTGAACCCATGATTGTGTTTTGATATTTGATCAATCACATAGTTGTCATGGAATACAAATGAACCAATTCTAAACTTGTTTGGAAGTGTGGTATAATCGATTCCAAGATTGTAAATATGAAAGAGGATTTACAAAGAAAATATGTCAACATACTATGAACACTGTCAGGACCCAAGTAGTTTAGGTTGATTTTTGTTAAGGGCTGACCTCGGTTATGGGCGCCCATTTGATTTTGAATTGTATGGACATGGTCTGGCTTGTGCGTGTCGCACGAGTGGTCTTGTGTGTCCTCTTATACCATGTTGAGTTGTAAGGATAGGCATGAAAATTTAATATAAGAAAAGTTCTTCTTTTGTTCTTCAATCCTTAAGGATTTTCCCATTTTGAGCTAATTTGTAAGGCTAGTCCTTACAATTAGTATCAGAAGCAGTCGATCTGTGCTGCCTGTTAACCATGGTTAATCAGAAAGACTTCGACGACCTTCACAAAAAATTCAATGCACTGATGAAAGTCCATGAGGAGATAGTGAAGAAATTCGATGAAACTTAGGGTAGCATTTCCAATTCGTTAATTGAGATGCGATCTATGGAGGATACGATTATCAACAAACTCAAAGTTGGTGATGGAGTATTAGAGCCAAATAATGATGCTCACTCTCGAAACAAATCTGTAGGGAGCAACGATCCATAAGGTAATCGTCAGGTCTTAAATCACATTTCTAATCATCATAAACCTAAGATCGAATTTCCTAGGTTCGATAGCCATAACCCTTGATCTTGGATTCGAAAATGTAAAAAGTTTTTTCAATTACATTCTATGGATGAAGAGCAAAAGGTGGTGTTAGCTTCTCTGTACTTAGATGGGAAGGCGGATGTCTGGTTCCAAGATTATCAAGAAATTAGAAATGTCATATTATGGGAAGAATTCGTTGTGGACATCAATTTTCGATTTCAGGAGTTGGGACATGATGACATAGTTGGAGAATTCAACAAGTTGAGATAGGAATGAGCTGTGCTGGAGTAACATGAGTTGTTTGAGGAACTTAAAGCTCTTGTGCTTTCCAAGAACAAACGTCTCACTGAAGATTACTTCACCTGTAGTTATGTCAGTGGATTGAAGGAGGAATTGAGACTTGAAGTTCAGATGTTCTCACCAACTATCTTGAAGCAAGCTATGTACCTTGCTAGGATGCAAGAGGCCATACTGGAGAAGACTATTAAAAAGGCTAAGGCAGCCTATAAGCTACCCCAACTTTCCATACCAAGTAGGCACAACAACATGATTTTTGTCACTTCTCCAAAAATAAGTTCTCCTTACCCAAGGAGTATGACAAGTTCAAGTTTTCCACCCATTAGGAAGCTTAC
Source organism: Papaver bracteatum (assembly GCA_023529315.1). NCBI lineage: Eukaryota > Viridiplantae > Streptophyta > Magnoliopsida > Ranunculales > Papaveraceae > Papaver > Papaver bracteatum. The sequence continues at coordinate 643,483 of JAJJWX010002921.1, forward strand.
TTATGCTGAAATGAAGTCCATGCGTGACAAGGGACTGTACTAAAACTGTGATGAAGTGTATGTTACTGGACACAAATGCCTTAAACAACAGCTGTTCATGCTGGTAGGAGAAGATGAAGATCAGGGCACCTCAGAGGAAGCCTCACATGTTAGTTCTCCAGTAATACAAGAAGTGAAAGAGGATTTGGAGATATCTTTGCATGCCTTATCAGGTATCAAGCCACAGAACACTATAAGGATCCAAGGTGTGTTAAGGAACAATAAACCTATAACCATATTGGTAGACAGTGGAAGTACACACACCTTTGTAGACCCAGAAATTGCTAGGTACAGTGGTGCCCTTATAGATCCAACTGCACCTTTTCATGTAGCAGTGGCAGATGGTAACAAGCTCAACAGTGAAGCTAAGTGCCCTAAATTCTCATGGAGCATGCAAGGACAAAAGTTTGAATGTGAAGCTAGAATACTTGCATTGGGAGGCTATGACATGGTGTTGGGAGTGGATTGGATGAAGGGAATTAGCCCTATCAAGTTTGATTTCAAGCTGTTAACAGTGACATTCAATAAGGGAAATGAAGAAATCATTTTACAAGGAAGCACTGAGGCTCCAAGAATATCTATGATGACAGCTAAGGCATGTCAGAAATACCTCAAGAAGAGAAAGTATGGAGTCTTGGGGCATTTGTTTTCTATTACATCTAAAGAGGTACAAACTACTACTCCTAAACCTTTATAAACCATTTTAGATTCCTACAATTTAATTTTTCAAGAGCCTAGTAGCCTACCTCCACAAAGAGCCCATGATCATCATATACCCCTTAAGCCACTCTCTACACCACCAAACTAGAGACCCTACAGAATCCCATATGTACAAAAAGAAATTATAGAACAATTGGTACAAGAAATTCTCAAGTCATGAGTTATTATGCCAAGTCACAGTCCCTTCTCATCTCCCATATTATTAGTGAAGAAAAAGGATGGGAGTTGGAGATTCTATGTAGATTACAGAAAATTGAATGAACTCACTTTAAAGAACAAGTACCCCATTCCAGTGATAGAAGAATTACTTGATGAGTTGCATGGGTGTCACAAGTCTACTCCAAGATTGATTTTAGAGCTAGATATCACCAAATCAGGGTTTCACCTTATGATACTCACAAAACATCATTCAAGACTCATCAAGGGCACTATGAGTTCCTAGTTATGCCATTTAGGTTGACTAATTCCCCAACAAGTTTTCAAGCATTGATGAATGATGTCTTCCAACCACATTTAAGGAAGTTCATATTGGTCTTCTTTGATGATATCTTAGTGTACATCCCTGACATGGATGTAGTTGTAGGAATTCCGACACTACACCCTATTCAAGAATTTATCAATGTTTATGACATAATTTGAAGATTAAAGACACTTTTTCATTAATTTGATCTTTAGGAATTACAGAAATCAAGAACACAGAACACTTGATAAAAGATTTTCTCTCTCCTAAAAACCTTCCTAGCACTCCAAAATTCCTCCCCCACTCTGGAACTATTCATCTCCTTTATATAGGTATTTACATAGTGGATTACAGCTCATTTACATCTAAGATCCCCTTCAATTTAGGATCTGAGTAACTGCGATACATCGCAGTTAGCACCTCCTTTATCTTTCGCAGGTTTTATTGATATATCGCAGACATGTCACACTTTCTTCGTGTTTCCGTCGTTTTCAATCATTATGTCATTTTTTAAGTCATCTTTGGATGTCTCGCAGAATATCATTGATGTATCGCAGAACAGTCGTTTATTATCGATGTATCACAGTACTGTTGTTTATTTCGCAGGAATATTGTTGTGACAATATTCTGATCCTACATCTTGCCTCTTCTCATATCTTTTCTGCGAAGAAGATAAAGATCATGAGAATTTAAGTTTTTTAATTTGCCGCAACTCCTTATCTTTTACCCGACAAAGTTCCCTACTTTACGCTTTTACTACTGACACGTGTCAATCTTTACCGATTAACCCGGTTACCCATCCTTCATCTATAAATAATATCCCACTCGAGAGTATTTCTTTCTTCTTTCACTTTCTTTTTTTTCTTCAACTTTTCCTTTTTCTTGTCTGAAACTTTTTCTCTCCTGGTATCCTTCCTGCTGCTGCTCTAATGGAGACTCAAAGGTATGTTCTTATCTTGAATCTTACTTTGTTTATGTTATGTTATCTTTATCGCCCCATTTTCTTCATAATCCCCATATTTTATCATCTTTTTCAGTAACACCACTTCTCATATTAAAGTTACTATCAAAAACCCTAACCCTAAGGGTTCTCAGAAAAGGCATGTTGGGAAGACGAAAATATCTGAGGATGATAAGGTAGTAAGAAACATCTATTCCTTTGAAATAACAATATTATTTCCTCTGTTTCTTATCTACATTATTATTCGCAGAATGAAGGGAATATTCCTAAACCTCTTAAGTGTTCTCGTCAAGTTAAAGATCTTTCAGATGAAGTGGATATTCTTGAATTTTTACCTGCAAAACCTGTTCCGTCGCAAGATAAATCTTCTTCTTCTCCTTGCGTGAATTTCAATACCCATATTACTTCTTCATCGACCCCTAATAAAGTTATTGATACTAATATTCCTATCTCTGATAATCCCAACATTTTAAAAACTGCGATGGATGAATCTATGATAGTTGGAAATAAATCTGTGACGAATGAAACTGCGGTGAATGAAACTATAGTAAATGAAACGACGGTTAATGAGGCTACGGTGAATGAAGTCGTAGATAATGAAACTATGGTAAACGAAGCTGCAATTAAGGAAGCTGCGGTGGATGATGTTGCGGTGAATGAAACTGTAATTGCGACCAATCAAATTCCTTCTTCCATTCTTACTATCACCAAAACTTCTTCCTATACTTCTCTTCCTTCTTCCCAAGAAATAGCAACAGGGGTTGAAGCTGCTTTTCAAATATTATCTGAAGTTTTAAATGATGCTATGAAATCTTCTTCAGATCCTGCGAGACAGGATGTTTATATGATTCTAAGCAAGCATCTTGGGTCTTGCGGTTCTTCATCTTCGTTAACTGCCTTAGAAGATGAGGTTGAAACTTTGAAGAAGAATCTTCAAGCAAAAACTTTGGAGTGTGAACTTCTCGATCATAAGCTTCACAATTCTGAATTAGACTGTGAAATTCTTCGCAGCAGAAATGATGATCTAAAAGGTATAACTTTCTTGCTTCTGCTTTTGCCTCTGTAAATATTTGCTTTTTTATGTACTCAATTTTCCTTTATTTATTTGTTGATGCATATTTAGCTTCAAAACATAACCAATTAATGAAGATACTTGAGTGGGAAACAATCGCTGATGAGGCCCGTATTGGGAAAGAATCTTGGAAGAATCAATTTGATAAATTGAATATTCTTCACACATACTCAATTGACGAGATAAATAATCTTAAGAATGAGAACAACCAGCTAATTCATGAACGAGATCGTCTAAATAATGAAGCCACCCAACTTTTATATTCGCTAAATCAAATTAACTTGAGGGTGGAATCTTTATCAGATGAAAATAGAGTTTTATCCCAAGAGAAACGTAGTTTTGTGGATACAACAAAGATTTATTCGCAGCAATTAGACAATCTACAAAAGTTGTGTAAGGACCAAGAGCAATCCCTTCGTGCACTGAAAGATGAACTTAAAAAGATAACTGAATCATCTGCTGCTGAACAAGAGAAGCTTATAAAGGGTAGGTTAGCTCTAAGTGTAAAAGTCAACAATCTCAAAGATGATTGTACTCGACTGAAGGAAGAAAATGTTTATCTTCGCAATTGTGACAAAAGTATAAAATCTCGTTTAAAAGGTAAGGTTGGGGATAATTTTGATGATGCCATGAACCGATGGAAGAGTTGCTTCTTTAATATAATTCACACTTTATCTTCACAAAAGGAAGGTAGTCATTTTGACTACCTCATCTATTAATTACTTCATTGTATTTTCTCATCTTATTTTTCGCGAAAATTCCATCTAATATGCAATTTTTCTCTCGCAGAATCTGAGAAGCATCTTCAAGCTTCAATTTCTGATCTGTCTATGAGGTTAGCCAAACTTCGCAAGAAGAATACCGCGCTTTCCAATTCTCACAACAGAGCATTGAGAAGATTTGACTATCTTGAGTATTTCAAAGATATAGAGATCAGAAATCGAGAAAAGAATTGCCTCCGCAAGGCTCATTTAGGCGCTGAGGTTTTCATAAATAATGTTCTATTCTCTCATTCTTTACCTCCTATGAAGATCAAACCCTTGGAGATAAATGATAACGAAGTTCCTCATCCCATAGATGAAGATCTAAATTATTCAAGCAATGAAGAAGATTTTTCTGAAGATGAACAAAGTCCACCTGAGGACGAAGGAAATCCTCTTAATGAAGCAGAAGAACAAAATCCTCCTCATGAAGAACAAAATCCTCCTCATGAAGAAAAAAATCCTCCTCATGAAACAATCGCTGGTGATGGAAAAACTCAAACTGAAAAAGATGATGCCGGTGAAGATAATAGTGGTGAACAAGAATGATGAAATTAGAGAAGAATATTCTTATCATGTATTTCTGCGAAATATTTCTTGTTCTTCTCCCTGTTCTGCGAATGATTGTAATTTCCGAATCTTTCTTCTTCCTGCTCCTTTTGCGAAACATTGAAGTTTTTGTAACTCAATCACTTGTTCTGATTTATATACTTTTATTAATTCTGAATCCAATCTTCATAAACTCTTGTAACTTGATTATCTTCCTTCTTTTTTATTATTTTGATTCTTCTCAAGGAAGATAATGAAATATTGTTTTATATTCCCCATATTTGCCCCTCATAATCTTCCTTGTGAAGTATTTTATTTGTTATCCTTGTAAGAAATCCCATACTTGCCTCTTTTTATCAATCTGTAATATGATAAATGAATTATCTCAAAAATTTCTGCGAAGAATTTGTTATATGCTTCGCAGATATAACTTTTCTTGTGGTCTTATTTTGCCTTCCTAGTTAAAGGTCTTATTATGCCACTTTTATGCGACAAGATCGCAGGACATTCTTACTTTTATATGTAATAATCCATTGATCTTGCCATATCATTTAATTTTAATTTCTGCGACAATATGATAAATCTAAGCCATCTTGTGAGATTAATCTCTCTTTGCTTTTTAAGACTTATGACATTGCCGTCTTTGCGATTTATATCCTCTTATTATTTGATTTCATTTATCTCATCTTTTGATCTTATCGCAAAAACCCATTGATCTCATATTAACATTTTTCTTTAGGCTTTTTGGCCAGTCACGCGGCAATATGACGGGCCTAAATATTCTTGCAAATATAAAGTCCCATGACATTGCTGTCTCTGTCACGCGACAATATGACGGGCCTAAATATTCTTGCGAATATAAAGCCCCATGACATTGCCGTCTTTTTTGACACACATCTCCCTAATGGAGGGTATCACCCTTATCTCTCCCCCCGGTTGCCCCTTCAAGGATTATACATCGGCCATACAAGACTAGCACTTTCCCATCCGATTCTGCCAACAACCAGTTGTTTTCGCAACCTTGTCATTTATGCCTTATATGGCTTATAGTTACAAGACTGCACCCTAAGTGGGGTTTTCTTCGGGCCGAACACATCGTAAGCCAAGACTTTCCATGGATGGCCAGGGTAGGTTCATCCATCCGGGGCACCCACAGCTCAACCGTGTACCTCGGCGCCTTGATCATACGTTGCATTCCTTAGGAGAAACTCTCGGACGCACAACCAGGGTATAACCTTATATAATTGGGAATCCAAGTTATCTCTCCCAGATGGATTTTCTATAATCCCAAATCTCCATGACTAGGTTCCAGCAGCGGTATAGCCTTTCCCATAGCCATGCAAAGAGATACCCCCTTATGACGCACTTTAAGGACATTGCCTCTTACGGAATAGAATCCGCGAACTAAGGTGTACGCCATAAAAGTTCGTCCCGTTCTTATATATTTTTAGGCGATTTGCGCCCGTCTTATGCATTTGCATTAAAAAAATTAATTATCTCGCAAATTATTGCGGAAAATAGCTTTTATATTCATCCAACTTTGTTCTTACAGAACATCTCTTTTATTCTCTCGCAATTTCTTGCGTGTAATCCATTCATTCTAGTCTTTCAAACCTTTATTGATAATATTTTCTTAGATATTTTCTATTCCATGGTCTGCCAAGTCTTTGACCCATGTCTCTTCCTTCTGGATCCATTAATTTATATGCTCCAGTTCCAACTATTTCTTTGATTATATATGGCCCATCCCATTTTTTCGCTAATTTTCCTCCATTTTCTCGATGATATTCTGGTGTTTCTCGCAGAACTAAATCTCCAACTTGGAATTCACGCTTCTTTACTCGTTTATTATATTCACGAGCTAATCTGCGATGATAGTTTTCCATATGTTGTAGTGCCTTTTCTCTCTTCTCTTCTACCTCATCAAGTTTTTCTAGAATCATACCTGCACTAAGATTCTTTTCCCAAGCTTCTCTTTTTGTTGTAGGAATAGCAACTTCTGTTGGTAATACTGCCTCAACCCCATATGTTAAACAAAAAGGTGATACCCCAGTTGCTTCTCTTCGTGTTGTATTATAAGCCAAAACTGCATTATGGACTTGTTGACACCACGTTCTATGATGCCCTTCTAACTTCTTTTTGAGAATATCTGCAATTGTTTTGTTAGTTGCTTCAGCTTGACCATAAGCCTGTGGATATAAAGGAGTTGATTTTCCACACTTTATCTTGAATGCATTAAGTAACATCTCTATATTTTGTCCTTCAAATTGTTTTCCATTATCTGACACCAATTGAGCTGGAATTCCGAATCTGCAAATTATATTTTCAAATATAAATGTGAAAATGTCCTTATCACGAATATGATGTACTGCCTTAACTTCCGCCCATTTTGTGAAGTAATCTATTGCGACAATTAAGTATCTCTTTTGCCCTGTTCCTGGTACAAATGGTCCCACAATATCTAAACCCCACTTTCCAAATGGCCAAACATTTTTTGAAGATGTTAATGTTTCACTTGGTGCATGTATTCTTTTTGCAAATCGCTGACATTCCTCGCAACTTCTTGATAAATTCTTTGCATCTTCATGCATATATGGCCAATAATAACCTTGCATTTTATTCCTTCGTTGTGATTACCAGCATCCCCACTATGTAGCATTTTTAATATTTGCTTTCCTTCTTCTTGTGTCAAACATCCTCGAGGAAGGCCCATTTAAAGATTTTCGATATAATACCCCATCTCTTAACTCATAATTTGTTGATTTACTTTTTAATTTATGTGCTTCCAATCTGTTCCTTGGTATCTCCCCCTTGCTAGATATGCGTGAATTTCCGCACGCCAATCTGCGATAATTCGGCTTGATTCTTTGCCATTATTTTCTACTACCATTGCTTCAGCTTCCTCTTCTTCTTCTTTATTAATTGACGGTGCTATGCGTGTTTGTATTTTTATATTTCTCGCAATTGGATCTTCCATCATACTTGATATAAATGCAAAAGCATTTGCAAGCTTATTATCTCTTCTTGAAATATGCCTCCATTTGAGTTTTGGAATTTTCGCAGATAATTCTTCAACAAGTTTCTTATATTTTATCAAAGATATATCATTAGTTGTATATTCCCCTTCAATTTGGCGAATAATCAATTGTGAATCACTTGTAACTCTTGCATTCTCCACCTTCATTTCAATCGCAAATCTTAAAGCATGTACTACAGCCTCGTATTCTGTCTCATTATTGGTAGATTCGAATTCCAGTCGAAATGCAAATGCCATTTTTGCACCTTCTGGCGAAATAAAAACGACTCCCACTCCATTTCCTTCTCCATTTGATGATCCATCTACTAATATCTCCCACCTATTTGGTTCTGTTAAAAGATCTTTAGGATCCCCACATTCTTCTTCTATATCCATCATGTCTTCTACAGCTTCATCAACCTCCAAAGGAAATTCTGCGAGAAAATCTGCGACAATTTGAGATTTTGGCGAAGATAAAATTGCATATTGGATCTCAAAATGCCCCACTTGTGCATTCCATCTTTCGACTCTGCCTGATCTTTTTGAATTTTTCATTACTGATTCGATTGGTACTTTTGTTAGTACTTTGATTTTATGCGCTTGGAAATATATGCGAAGTTTAGAAGCTGCATAAACTAATGCCAAAATTAGCTTTTCAATCTTCGAATAATTTTTCTGCAGCATTAAATGTTTTTTGATGTAGTAAATAGGTTTTTCAACTCTCCGTCATTTCGCAAAAAGTCTTTGCGCTTAAAGCATGTGGAGTTGTCGCAAGATATATCAGCAATTCTTCTCCTGGTTCAGCCTTCTATAATATGGATATATTCATCAAATATTCCTTAACTCCTTAAAAAGCTTTCTCACATTCGTCTGTCCATTTAAATTTTGTTCCCTTCTTTAGTATGTTGAAGAAATGCTTACATTTATCTCGATGACCATGAAATAAATCTTCCTAGTGAGGCTAAAAGTCCATTCAATTTTTGCACATCTTTATTTGTTGCTGGAGTTGGCATATCTCGAATCGCTTGCACCTTTCGTGGTCAACTTGTATTCCTTCTTTTGATACAATATATCCCAAGAATTTCCCAGATGATACTCCGAAAGTACATTTCTCAGATTTACTTTGATATTAAAAAGTCGCATCTGATCAAAAATTTCCCTTAGGTCCCGCACATGATTTTTAGCTTCTTTGCTTTTTACCAACATATCATCCACATATACCTCTAAAGTTTTATGTATCCATTTTGCGAACACCTTTTCCACCATTCTTTGGTATGTTGCTCCTGCATTTCGTAACCCAAAAGGCATCTTTGTGTAGCAATATAATCCGGGGGAGCAAAGAATGCAGTGTGTTCTTGATCTTCTTCACAACTGGATTTAATTATAGCCCTTGTACCCATCTAACAAAGATATTCGATCATTTCTGCGGCAGATTCCACCATCTCGGGATATCCTGGTAAGGGAAAACTATCTTTGGGACATGCTTTATTTAAATCAGTAAAATCGATGCAAATTCTTATCCCCTTGTTTTTCTTGGGAACTACTACCATATTGGCGATCCATTCTGGATATTTCGCTTGCCTTATAATTCCTGCATCAATCATCTTTTGCAATTCTTCTTCTATCTTGGCATGATAAGTAGTTGCAATCTTTCTAATTCTTTGTTTGATTGGTCTCATATTTTTGTTAATCTCCAATCTATGGCACGCAACAGATGGATCTATTCCAGGAATCTCATCCATATTCCATGCAAAAATATCTCTGTATTCTCGCAGAAGGTTTACAATTTGCTCTTCTTCCTCCACGTCCATCTTAGTTCCAATTTTCAGCATCTTTGGGTCTTCTTCACTTCTAACATTTACTTCTTTTGTTGGTTCTGCTGCAGTATAACTAGCTTCATGTTCTCCCATTGGTGTTGGTGCCTTTATTATCTTCGTTGGTTCATCATTTTCTTGCGATACATCGCCAAATATTCCTTTTCCTTCTTTTGATTTTATCATGTAAATCTTGAATTCTTCTTCTTTCTTTTCTTCTCTCCTCACTTTTCTGCGCTGTTTTCGCAACTGACTTTCATTTTCACAATTCCTTACTTCATTTTGGAAACATAACGCTGCATAATCTGCATCTCCTCTAATTTCTCCAATTCCACTAGGCATATGGAACTTTAAACACTGATGTAGAGTTGATGATACAGCCTTGATTGCGTGTATCCATGGTCTTCCCAATAGCATGTTATAAGGTGATTTCACATCCACCACGCACAAAGTGACATGCGTCTCTATTTTCCCCAGCGGAATTCGCACTACAATTTCACCTTTAGGTTTTGTTAAAGATTTTCCAAATCCATGAATATGATATGTTGGACTAAGCATTTCTTCATCTTTGTATCCCATTTTCTTGAATGTGTGGTAAAACATTATATCCAGAACTTCCTCAAGCGTCCACGAGTCCTATTCACAGCCCACTCTTCAGTAGATCTTATTGATTTCTCTTTTCTTGTTGGTACAACATACACTGTGATCACCAATGGAGATGTATGACTTAAATTCTCTTTCGGAATTTCTGCTGCCGTGAATGTGATCTTCTGTTTTTCCCAATCTTTTAGCGGTAATGCCTCATCTACCGTCATGATTTTCTTTCCTTCAAAATCTCGCTTGTGTATCCTTCCTCTAATATCTTCATGGAACTTATCTATCATCATCTTTGTTATTACATCACACTCCAATTTCTTTTGATTATCTTTGACTTCAATCATCTTTTCTTCCATCCAATTTCTTGATATTCTTCTAATTATTGAATAATTTCTTTCTTTTACCTAACTTTTACTATGATTTTCAACTCTTCACTCCATGTTTCTGGGCGCCAAAATGTAGTTGCAGGAATTCCCACACTACACCCTATTCAAGAATTTATCAATGTTTATGAAATAATTTGAAGATTAAAGACACTTTTTCATTAATTTGATCTTTAGGAATTATAGAAATCAAGAACACATAACACTTGATAAAAGATTTTCTCTCTCCTAAAAACTTTCCTAGCACTCCAAAATTCCTCCCCCACTCTGGAACTATTCATATCCTTTATATAGGTATTTACATAGTGGATTACAGCTCATTTACAGCTAAGATCCCCTTCAATTTCGGATCTGAGTAACTGCGATACATCGCAGTTAGCACCGCCTTTATCTTTCGCAGGTTTTATTGATATATCGCAGACATGTCACACTTTCTTCGTGTTTCCGTCATTTTCAATCATTATGTCATTGTTTAAGTCATCTTTGGATGTCTCGCAGAATATCATTGATGTATCGCAGAACAGTCGTTTATTATCGATGTATCACAGTACTGTTGTTTATTTCGCAGGAATATTTTTGTGACAATATTCTGATCCTACAATGGAAACTCATGCTAAGCACTTGGAGATCACTCTTAGATTACTCAAAGAGCATAGTTTATTTGCCAAAATGAGCAAATGTTCATTTGGTCAAACTTCACTGGAGTACTTGTGCTACATTATTAGTGGAGAAGGAGTTGCTACTGACCCTAGAAAGGAGGAGTGCATACAAAATTGGCCCATTCCAAAGACCTTAAAGGAGTTGAGAGGATTTTTAGGGTTAACTGGGTACTACAGGAAATTTGTGAAGAATTATGGACTTATTGCTAGACGATTAACTGAATTGCTCAAGAAGAATAGGTTCCAATGGAGTTCAGAAGCCACCACTGCATTTGAATTGCTCAAGAAGTCCATGACAACCACTCATGTGCTCATTCTTCCTGATTTTAACAAGCCCTTTGAGTTAGCCACAGATGCTTGTGATTTGGGAATATGTGTTGTTTTGATGCAGGAAAGAAGACATATTGCATTTTAAAGTAAAGAAATGGGTACCAGATTTCTAGATATGTCAACTTATAAAAAGGAGATGATGGCCATAGTCATGGATATTAGCAAGTGGAAGTCTTATTTAATGAGAAACAAGTTCACTATCTATACAGATCATCAAAGCATTAAATACTTCCTAGAGCAAAGAGTTAACTCCCTTCTGCAGCAAAAATGGTTAGCTAAATTTCTAGGGTACAACTATGAATTGAAATACAAAAAAGGGTGTGATAATAAGGTGGCTGATGCACTATCAAGGATGCACCATCCAGAAGAGGCTTCATGCAAAGCCATCTCCCAACTACAGCCATCTTGGCTGAAGGAAGTGCAAGAAAGCTACTCAGAAGATGCTATAGCTACATAATTACTACCATGGATAATGATAATAGACAACAAAATTGGGGAGTTCTCTCTTGAGCAAGGAGTCATTATATACAAGGGTAGAATTTATATTGACAGCTCTGGAGATCTAAGAGAGAAAGTCATGGAAGCAGTACATTCTTCTTCAGTGGGAAGACATTCAGGGTCAAGAGCTAGTTACCAGAAGGCCAAGTCTTATTTTTATTGGAAGGGCATGAAGAACAATATAACATAGATGGTCCAAGAATGTGACACTTGTCAACAACACAAGGGTTTCACTACTCTGCTAGCAGGACTCCTACAACCATTGCCAATTCCTGAACAAGCCTGGACAAAAATTAGTATGGATTTCATCACAGGTCTGCCAAAATATGAAGGAAGGGAGATTATATTGGTGGTAGTGGATAGGTACACCAAATACAACCACTTCTTAGCACTTAGCCATCCCTACACAGCAGCAACAATGGCCAAGGTAATGCTTGACTTAGTCATTAAATTGCATGGACTTCCTAAGGCTATTGTGTCAGACAGAGATAGCATCTTTTTGAGCAATTTTTGGCAATGTATACTGACAAGAATGGGAACTTCACTGTACCTAAGTACTGCTTATCACCCTCAATCAGATGGGAAAACTGAGAGGGTGAATGCTTACCTCAAAACCTATTTGAGGTACATGACAAGCTATAAGCCTATCAAATGGGTGTCATGGTTATTATTAGCTTAATGGTGGTTTAATACCAGTTACCACACTAGCCTGAAGCTGACACCTTTTGAAGCTCTGTATGGGTATAAACCCCTACAATTTGGGGTATTTCCAACAGATGCTGGAATCAGTCTTGGTGCAAATGAGTATCTATAACAGAGGTTACTCATGGGGCAAATGCTTAAGGGGGTGCTTGAAGAAGCTCAGCACAGGATGAAACATCAGGCAGATAAGAAGAGGATTGGGAGGGAGTTCAATGAAGGTGATTGGGTGTATCTAAGACTCCAACCCTACATGCAGACTTCTGTGCAATTAAGGAAAAACATGAAATTTGGTGCCAAATTCTTTGTCCCCTATAAGGTACTTGAGAGGATTATAAAGGTGGCCTATAGACTGCAACTTCTACCAGACTCCAAGATTTATCCTTGGCCAAGTTAGGAGCAGGATTGCTACCTCAAACTAATTTAAAAAGGACAAGGAGATGAAGTTGAACCCTCTGCAAATTTTGGATAGCAGGCAAGCTAAGAAAGGCAACCAGAGCATCAACCAAGAGTTAGTACAATGGGAGAATTTATCAGCTCAAGATGCTACTTGGGAGGACAAGGACTTCATGTCAAATCAGTTTCCAAAGCTAATCCTTGAGATCAAGGATTTGGAGGAGTAAAGGGTAATGTCAGGACCCAAGTAGTTTAGGTTGATATTTGTTAAGGGCTAACCTCGGTTATGGGTGCCCATTTGCTTTTGAATTGTACGGACATGGTCTTGGTTGTGCGTGTCGTACGAGTGGTCTTGTGTGTCTTCTTATACCCTGTTGAGTTGTAAGGATAGGCATGAAAATTTAATCTAAGAAAAGTTCTTCTTCTGTTCTTCAATCCTTAAGGATTTTCCCATTTTGAGATAATTTGTAAGGCTAGTCCTTACAAACACGAACAGTAACAGTAACTCTTATCTTTTATTGTTCAAAGATATTCCTTAATTACTCAAGGAGATCCCGGTCCGAAATAAATTAAGAATCTTTTAATTAAGGTTGTTAGTTTTATATGCTTTAATATAATTACCAGCAATTAAATGCACATCTCTAGAGAATAAATATGATTGGAGATTTTTTATTGAGAGATTTCAGAAATTATTGGACAAAGCATTTCCAGGAATAATGAAAACCGATTTGGGCATTTATTGCATATCTTGAGAATATTCGGTTTTGGAAATTCCTTGTTGTACAAACATCCTTGGTCTATAAATACCTGTTAGATCATTGCTCGGTCAAACTCGCATGCGTTGCTATCTCAAGCATGTTTGTCAATGTTAGTGATCAAAACTATAAGTCTTGATTTCTTGTTTACTATAGCTAAGGTCTCGGACTAGGATAGAAAGTGTAGTTGAGCTCAAGAACTCCATGGCACTCATCATACAGGACGAAGGACTACTCAAGGAACTGGTGGATCTTCATCGACTAAAAGGTATGTGGAAACTTGAACTTATCTATCACTCGAAAGTCTATTTATCTCATATCTTGAGACAATGGTCGTTTTGCTATATAGACTTAGATTATACAAATTTGGTATTTCGAGCCGAGTATATCTCACCTATCTATTTCTTGAAATATGTGTTGGTAAAGATTTCGCTTTATCCAAATTCATCTTTACCTAGTGATGAAAGTCATGTTAAGTTTCAATCACTTTGAAAATTGCTCTGACGAAAAATGGTTTGTGAATAACAACTATATAACATCCCCTGAGAATGTTTTAATGATTGAAATGAGAGTTTAGACTATATAACCATTGGAGACACATTGTTGTGGAAACACATATATGTATAAGTCCTTATTGCTTGAATCAAATTTTGCGAACTTTGTTGATCAAGTGAAACCGGAGAAGTGCGTGAGCTAAGTCCGCGAACTGGCAAGTTCTCAAACCCGAGAATTTTTGCTGGAGTTTGTGAACTCCATCCGGGAACTTAAGTCCGCGAACCTGATTAGGTTATGTCCAAAAATGATGTTTTTGAACTTATCTTTATAAACTAAGGAATGCAATTGCAAACCGTGGATATATAGTTCATGAATCGATTCAAGTGAATCAAATCGTTTTTTCTTCAATTATATCTTATGTAGTACATGAGATTTCCCTGCAATTGAACAACTCTCTAACTAGTTCATTTGAGTCATTTGAACTAGTTATGGTGAAGAAGAATATGGTTGATATGAAAGTTATCATATGGCTAACCATTTGGTTAACTATTGTTGAACCAACTAATGTACAATTTTGGGTACGGTTACATAAGCCTACAAACGTGCATCTCATGTGTGTATAACAAGCTATGTTTTCAATCTAACGGTTGATAAATATTAGCCTGAATCTAATCAGGTTTTCATCTAACGGTGAATATTGAATGCTTTGTTACCAATCTAACATTGATTGCGAACCCTGATTTGAAATACTATATAAGGGAGAACTCTAGCAACTGGGAAACCTAATCCCCACACATTTTGTGTGATACTAGTTATGCTAAGCTAAAGTCGATTCTACTTTAACCTTTGGTTTCTTCTTCTAAACCAGGTTAACGACTTAAAGACTTCATTGGGATTATGAAGCCAGACCGATACTACTTTTATTGTAGTTGTGTGATCTGATCTGGATGTCTCTATCATACGAGTACAATTATAATAATTGGCTTGAGATTTATATCTCCGATAGGCAAGATAAAAAGTAGTCACAAACATCTTCGTCTCATCGTTTGTGATTCCACAATATCTTTTTTCGCTGCGTCGATTAAGATTATTATGAGGTGATTGATAATACTGAGCTGTTCTTTGGGAATATAAGTTTGGTTTATCAATTGGTTCATGTTCACCTTGATTTATCAAAAGATGAAACAAAACTCATAGTTATATTCGTAGAAGACGGATTTATCTATTACCGTAGACTTTTTTGTGTGATACAGATTTTTTTATTAAAGTCTTCGAATTTGGGTCGTAGCAACTCTTAGTTGTGGGTGAGATTATCTAAGGGAATCAAGTACGTAGTATCCTGTTAGGATCATATATATAGGAGCATAATTGTATCTTGGATCAGTGTGAGATTGTTTGGGGTTCAACTACAGTCCAGACCGAAGTTAGTTTGGAGTAGGTTAGTGTCTGTAGCGGCTTAATACAGTGTATGTTCAATCTGGACCAGGTCCCGGGGTTTTTCTGTATTTGCGGTTTCCTCGTTAACAAAATTCTGGTGTCTGTGTTATTTCTTTTCCGCGTTATATTTATTATATAATTGAAATAATACATGTTGTGCGTTGTTCAATCAATTAGAATATCCGACCTTTTGGTTGTTGATTTAAATTGGTTGACACTTGGATATTGGTCTTTGGTACCATCCAAGTTTATCTCTCTTGTATTTAATCGAGACTCGCAGTTTGCTTGAGTAAGATTTAAATAGAGAGATAGAGATATAAACTCTATGATATACTTTTCTATTGATTGAGTCTAACTGTCTAGTTGATTCTCTAGAAAGTATATTGGAGTTTGTCCATACATATTTCTAAGCGAAATATTGGGTGTGGTTGTTAGACCCCCGCTTTATCAATTGGTATCAAAGTAGGCAATCACGTTCAAGACCTTACAAGTCTGTGTTTGTAGCAAACTGTCCTAAGAGCCAGGAAAACTTTATCTTTTTGTTGTTTCTGGTGGAGCCGTTTATCCGGAGAGGAAAGTACCCTAATTAGGCGAAATCTCTTACGACCGCTCATTTAAAGACTTATGTGGGATCAAGAATCTCTACGAGTACCATTGGTGGGAAACTAGATAATTGCAGTTTATTAGTTTTCGATTGATTTGATTGACTAACTGTTGTGAACTTTCATTGCACCTAGTTTGTTTATTCTTGAGAAACTTCTCTTCTGATATAAGATTCACTCAAACTAGATCGAAGTGTCGACGAGATCTTTAAAACTATTTGTAGATATAAAGATATCTTGTGATAATCTATTGTTAACAGACTCCGTTCTGTGCGTGATTGATCACAAGAGATTCAAGTGGTGTTGTGCAGGTTTAATTGAAGATTAAAGAAGATTTCTTATAGGTTTCTCATATCTTTGTGTAGCACAAACCTTGATCGGCTGGGATCCAACTAGAATCGTGTTTATTCGATTGATTAGTTGCATGAGATCGGCATCACTTTATAGTTCCTTGTTGGATTCTATATTGATTGATTGCAAATCTAAACTCTGCTACTTCGGTAGTTGTTGGATAGATTGATCTAACCAGGCAAAGGAGTTTATTAGTTTAAACGGAAGAGCCTTTGCATATGACTTAAGATATCTTCATCTTAAACAATCAAGAGAGTTGTTACTAAACAGATTTGTTGTTCCTTTACTGTTTGGAATACGATCCAAGGGAATTGTTCCACTGCGTGCACTTATTGAATGTCGGAAGCGCAGGGATACTGAAGAAACTACGTGAACTATAGGTTTAGTTGCTTGGTATCAACTATACGAAGTTGGTTTAAATTTTGTATAGCGGCTTGATTATGAGATTATTCAATTATGGACTAGGTCCCGGGGTTTTTCTGCATTTACGGTTTCCTCGTTAACAAAATCATTGATGTGTCTTTTACTTTTTTATTTCTGCAATTATAATTGCTTATCATACTTAAAAGTATAATACACAAACGTTAACTCTGTATTACTTAATAGTGATCCTATAGAGTTTGGTTGAGTCCCAACTTATTATCAAGTAATCACACTTTGATTGTTGTATCGTCTCGATCGCGTATCCATAGACGATCAAACAAAGTGTGAATACTGATTTATCGTATTGTCTCCACTTTGTCCATAGACAATCACTTTCGGTAAGACGACTTATATGTGGATAATTTAAATATTGTGGTGTATTTGGTTACCCTCGTCTTTTCATTTAGTATCAGAGAAGGCAAACACGAAAAGATCTAACAATATGTGTTTGGTGCGATCCAACCTATAAGACTGGAATCTAAAAATGGTTTTTATAGAACCTGATAATGATTACGTTAACGTAAATCAAGGTATCAAGATTTTTAAATTAACACTTGATGATGACATCTACAAATCAATATCTGAAGATCTTCATGAAATATGTTAGAGCACTGCTCGGTCGAACTCGCAAGCGTTGCTATCTCAAGCTTGTTTGTCAAGTTTAATTGCCAAAACTATACATCTTGACTTCTAGTCTACTATAGCTAAGTCTCAGACTAGGATATTAATTGTAGTTTATCTCTAGACTCTAAGGCGTTCATCATACAAAGACGAAGAACTACTCAAGGAACTGGTGGAACTTCATCGACAAAAAGGTATGTGGAGACTTGAACTTATCTATCACTTAAAAGTTTATCTACTCTATCTCCTATCTTGAGACAAAAGTCGTATTGCTATATAGACTTCGATTATACACATTTGCTATTTCGAGCCGAGTTTATCTCGCTTATCTATTTCTCGAATTATGTATTCGTAAGCTTTTGCTTTAGCCAAATTCATCTTTACTCATGACGGAAGTCATGTTGAACGTTTCAATTTATTGAAATCGCTTTGATGAAAAATAGTTGTGAATAACATCTAAATAACATCCTCTAAGAATGTTTCAATGATTGAAATGAGAGTTTAGAATATATAACCTTGAATGGATATAAACATTGTATGTGAACTCATACTTGTGTAAGTCCAAAATCCTTGAACCAAAGTATGCGTACTTTGTTGGTTTAGGATGACCGGAGCTAAGTTCGCGTACTGTCGGAAGTTCATATCCCGTGAATTTCCACTAGAGTTTGTGAACTAAAAACAAGCTCAGTCCGGGTACTTAAGTATGCATACTTAAGTGTGTTATTTCTAACAACGGTTTATTCGTGAACTAATACATTTATAAATTAAGGAATGCATATTTGCAAACCGTGGCTATAATGTTCATGAATTGATTCGAATGAATCAAATCCGTTTTTCCTTCGATTATGTCTTGTATACTTCTATGAGATCTAAGCAATTGAACAACTCTCTAACTAGTTCATTTGAGTCACTTGAGCTAGTTATTATGAAGATGAATAAGGTTGATATGAAAGTGCTCATATGGCTAGCCAATGGTTAGCTATTGTTGAACCATCTAGGTGTACACGTTTAGGTACTGTTACCCAAATCTAAATGAACGTGCATTTCATTTGTGTATGACAAGCTAAGTTCGATCTAACAGTTGAAACATATTAGCTTGAATCTAATCAGGTTTTCATCTAACGATTAATATTAAATGCTTTGTTACCAAGGTAACTTAGATTGCAAACCCTGATTTGGAGACTATATAAAGGAGAACTCTAGCAACTGGGAAACCTAATCCCCATACCTCCTATGTGATACTAGTTGTATAAGCTATAGTGAATAATCCTTTAACCTTAGGTTTCTATCGAGATCTTGTAGGTTAACGACTTGAAGACTTCATTAGGATTGTGAAGCCAGACCCAACTATTTTCTCTGTAGTTTCGTGATATGATCTTGTTGTTTCTATCATATTTGAGTACAATCATAAGATTGGCTTGAGATTAATTTCTCCGATAGGCAAGATAGAAAAGAAGTCACAAACATCTTCGTCTTATAGTTTGTGATTCAACAATATCTTGTTTCGCTAGTCGATTAATATTATTGTGAGGTGATTGATAATTCTAGGATATTCTTCAGGAATATAAGTCTGGGTTATCGATTGGTTCTTGTTCACCTTGATTTATCAAAAGACATAACAAAAAATCGTAGGTATTTCTGTGGGAGACAGATTTATCTATTCATGTAGACTTTTCTGTGTGAAACAGATTTGTTTATTAAATCCTTTGACTTTGGGTCATAGCAACTCTTAGTTGTGGGTGAGATCAGCTAAGGGAATCAAGTGCGTAGTATCTTGCTGGGATCAGAGATGTAGTGAGCACAACTGTACCTTGGATCAGTGTGAGATTGACTGGGGTTCAACTACAGTCCAGACTGAAGTTAGTTTGTAGTAGGCTAGTGTCTGTAGAGGCTTAATAAATTGTGTGTTCAATCTGGACTAGGTCCCGGGGTTTTTCTGCATTTGCGGTTTCCTGGTTAACAAAACTTCTGGTGCCTATGTTATTTCTTTTCTGCATTATATTTTGTTATATAATTGAAATATCACAGATTGTGTGTTGTATCGATCAATTGGTAAATCCAACCTTTGGTTGTTGATTGAAATTGATTGATCCTTGAACATTATTCTTTGGTATTGTTCAAGGTATTTCTCTTATATTCAATCAGGCTCGCAGATTTCTATTTGTTTGAGTAAGGATTGAATCGAGAAATTGAGATATAACTCTTTGATATACTTTATTAAGATTGAGTCTAACTGTCTAGTTGATTCTCTTAAAAGTAAATTGGATTTAGTCCATACAGATTGCTAAGCGAAATATTGGGTGAGGTTGTTGTACCCCCACTTTTTCAAAATATTGGGTGAGGTTGTTCTATCTCCTATCTTGAGACAAAAGTCGTATTGCTATATAGACTTCGATTATACACATTTGAAATTTCGAGCCGAGCTTATCTCGCTTATTTATTTCTCGAAATATATGTTAGTAAGATTTCGCTTTGGCCAAGTTCATCTTTACTCATGACAGAAGTCATGTTGAACGTTTCAATTTATTGAAAATCGCTTTGATAAAAAATAGTTTGTGAATAACAATTATATAACATCCTCTAAGAATGTTTCAATGATTGAAGTGAGAGTTTAGAATATATATAACCTTGAATGGATATAAACATTGTATGTGAACTCATACTTGTGTAAGTCCAAAATCCTAGAACAAAATTATGCGTACTTTGTTGGTTTAGGATGACCGGAGATAAGTCTGCGTATGTACGCATACTGTCAGAAGTTCACATTCCGTGAATTTCTGTTGTTGTTTGTGAACTGAAAACAAGCTCAGTTCGGGTACTTAAGTATGCGTACTTAAGTGGGTTATTTTCTAAAAATGGTTTATTCGTAAACTAATACATTTATAAATTAAGGAATGCATATTTACAAATCGTGGCTATAATGTTCATGAATTGATTCGAGTGAATCAAAATCGTTTTTGCTTCGATTGTGTCGTGTATACTTCTATCATATCTAAGCAATTGAACAACTCTCTAACTAGTTCATTTGAGTCACTTGAACTAATTATGGTGAAGATGAATAAGGTTGATATGAAAGTCCTCATATGGCTAACCATTGGTTAACTATTGTTGAACTAACTAGGTGTACACGTTTAGGTATGGTTACCCAAATCTAAATGAACGTGCATTTCATTTGTGTATGACAAGCTAAGTTCGATATAACGGTTGAAGGATATTAGCTTGAATCTAATCAGGTTTTCATCTAATAGTGAATATTGAATGCTTTGTTACCAAGGTAACTTCGATTGCAAACCCTAATTTGGAGACTATATAAAGGAGAACTCTAGCAACTAAGAAACCTAATCCCCACACCTCCTGTATAATACTAGTTGTATAAGATAGAGTCGATTCTCCTTTAACATTAGGTTTCTATCGAGAACCTGTAGGTTAACGACTTGAAGACTTCATTGGGATTGTGAAGCCAGACCCAACTATTTTCTCCGTAGTTGCGTGATTCTTGATGTTTCTATCATATTTGAGTACAATCGTAAGATTGGCTTGAGATTAATTTCTCCGATAGGCAAGATATAAAAGAAGTCACAAACATCTTCGTCTTATAGTTTGTGATTCAACAATATCTTGTTTCGCTAGTCGATTAATATTATTGTGAGGTGGTTGATAATTCTAGGCTATTCTTCAGGAATATAAGTCCGGGTTATAGATTGGTTCATGTTCACCTTGATTTATCAAAAGACGGAACAAAAACTCGTAGGTATTTATGTGGGAGATAGATTTATCTAATCTTTATACTTTTATATGTGAGACAGATTTGTTTATTAAAGTCTTCGACTTTCGGTCGTAGCAACTCTTAGTTGTGTGTGAGATCAGCTAAGGGAATCAAGTGCGTAGTAACCTGATGGGATCAGAGACGTAAGGAGCGCAACTGTACCTTGGATCAGTGTGAGATTGATTGGCTAGTGTCTATAGCAGCTTAATATAGTGTGTGTTCAATATGGACTAGGTACCGGGGTTTTTCTGCATTTTCGGTTGTCTGGTTAACAAAACTTCTGGTATCTGTGTTATTTCTTTTTCGCATTATATTTTGTTATATAATTGAAATATCACAGGTTGTGCGTTGTATCGATCAATTGGTAAATCCAAACTTTGGTTGTTGATTGAAATTGATTGATCCTTGAACATTGGTCTTTGGTACCGTTCAAGGTATTTCTCTTGTATTCAATCAGGCTCGCATATTTCTATTTGTTTGAGTAAGGATTGAATCGAGAAATTGAGATATAACTCTTTGATATACTTTTATTAAGATTGAGTCTAACTGTCTAGTTGATTCTCTTAAAAGTATATTGGAGTTAGTCTATACAGATAGCTAAGCGAAATATTGAGTGAGGTTGTTGTACCCCCACTCTTTCAAAATCATCTCGAGAGATTCTACTAGACAAGTTAATCTTGTTAATGATGTAGAAACCAATGACAACTGGAAAATTTGTCTACAAGAAAGAATGGATGAAATTTCCGATGATGATGACTCAGATTTTGAATAAGACATAGAAGATGATATCTCAGAATACTCTAAACTAATGAATCCTTTGAAAAAAAGAAAAAAGAGATCTTCGGATTTCGTTGGTCTTATGACTCCTCTTTGTCGTGAGAACAATAAATTGAAGAAGTTTTTTCAAGGATATTATATTGGTTACTGTACCAATGATTCTCTTCTTAAAGATCGTACAAACGAGATAAATTCTAAGAAATTAGAATATGAAAATCTTCGAAGAGATCTCTTTTTGTCAGAAAAGAAACTTGTTGAATATGAAGCAAGTGTTAGTTCACAACAAAAGAGTTTTGAAGAGAAAGAAGGTGAATATCTCTTATGAGAAAAATACCTTGAGGATGATGTAACTAGTGCTCTTGACAAAATCAAGATGTTGGAAGAAGAAAATTTATACTTGAAAAAGTCAAATGATAACACAAACAATTTATCCTCATTGTTAGAAGCAAGAAGATATCATGGTGATACACGGGATTGGGATATAAGGAATCAAGTGCTTCCAACGATAACAATGAGATAAAATTTGTTAAAGCTACAAATTCTTCTCAACCAGAGGCTTCCACTGATGTCAAAAATGATCTTATTGCTTGTAAAGAAGAAAAGCTTGTCAATCCTAAGAATCATGTTCAACCAGAATCTTCAAGTGCATCCATCAAAGAGAGCACTTCTGCTAATGTCAAGAATGCAATGATGTTGTACAAAGATAAGAAGAAGAAAAATAAAACTCGTCGACCTCCAATGCAAGAGGATCCACAAAAAGGTAACATTGAAACTCAGTCTTCGGATGTTACTAAGCATTGTTATTATTGTGGTAATAAGGGACACTTGCAATGGGTAGTAGCAGGAAATCCCACACTACACCCCTCACAAGAATTCATACAATAAAATTATTTTTAGATCAACAATCATAATTTGTGTTGATGAATCTCACCAATTTTACAAGATGAAAATGAAATAAAGCTAAAGAATTAACAACCGCTCTGGACTTTCTCTCTCCTAATAACTTGCTTAACACTCAAAAAAGACCTCCCCTCTTCCTTACGCCTGTTCAACTCTTTATATAGGGATTTATATAGTGGATGACAGCTAATGTATCCTTTAATTTAGGATCTGACCTGCGATAATATCGCAAGATTTCTATTGTTAATCTTCGAAAACACTCTAAACATTGCAGAGTCATCATACTTTTCTCATGTTTCTGCCATCGTCATTTGTTACGTCATTCTTCAAATCATCCTGCGACGCTCGCAATGTGTTTTTAACCAAAATTCACAAATGTGACCTTCTTGCGTTATTCAGATCCTACATCTTGCCTCTTCTCATGTATTCTCTGCGAAGGGGAGAATTTCATGAGAAATTATTTTAAAAAATGCCGCAATTGTTCACTTTCTCTTTCTTCATCTTTTCCTACCGAATAGGTTTCATGAATTAAGAATAATTGTTTACACGTGTTAAATATTCTCATATTCACCGGCACGTTTAACATTAACCAGTCATCTTTTTTTGCCTATTTAAAGAGGGATCTGGAAGAAAGATAATTTTCTTCTTTTATTTCGTCTTCATCTTCTTCAACTTCATATCCTCTGCAAATCTTCATCATCTGCAATTTTCCTTTGTTATCAAATTCATCTTCCTGCTACCGTTCTTTTCTGCTTTCATGGAATCACCAAGGTTAGTTTTTTATTTTTCTTCTTTTGATTTTTTTGAAACTGATTTTGTTTTACAGAACTCATCTTGTTCGTTCTTTGTGTAATTCCCATACTGTTTCTATTTCAGCAAAAGCACTTCTAATACTAAATTTTCAGTTCAAAACCCTAATGTTCCCAAAAGTTTGCAACTCAAGGTTCCTGCGAGAAAAAGAAAGTCTGCAAATGACAAGGTAGTAAGAAACATGGATCTTTTTAATAACAATATTGTTGCCTCTGTTTCTTATCTGAGTTGTAATTCGCATGGTGATGGAAATGCCACTAAACCTACCAAAAAATCTCGCCAACCTAAAACTGTTGAAACTTCCGTTTCCTTTCCCAAACTTGGTCTTTCAGCTACTTCTTCGCAAACTGATCCTCTACTTCCTGTTTGCGAAAACATCGCGATAAGCTCTGATATTTTAACTAATCCTTTTATGGATGAAATTCCCATTGCAAAACCTGTTGTGAATGAAATCTCTTCCTCCCCTGTGACCAATACTTCTCAAATTCATTCCACCATAATCTCAACCATTGATCTGCCTCACACTTTACCCTCAAATGACATCTTTTTAACAAAGAATAACGATCATCCACTTTCTATTATTGCTACTGCTTCATCTGAGTCTTCCCCTTTTTCTAAGGAAACTGTGGACGGAATGGATATTGCCTTCAAGGTTTTATCTGATATTTTATATGATGTCAAGAAATCATTTGTGGACCCTGTCAAATCTGGTGTCTGCGAAATTTTAGGCTAGTATTTTGGTTCTGATAGGATAGTTTCGAAAACATTCTTAGAGAAAGAAGTTGAAGTTTTGAAGGAGAATCTTCAAGCCAAGATTTTAGAATGTAACACTCTTCGCCTTGAAAGTCAGAAGTTTCAAAACGTTTCTTTGGATTGCGAACTTCTTCGCAAAAAAAATGATGAATTAAAAGGTATGAACTTCTTATCTTCGTTCTTAACTTTCCTCTTAAAAAATTTGTTCTTTCCATGTTGTTCATTCTTAAAGGCTTTTTTCGCTTGTTAAGCTTTAAACCAGAAACGACTAATGGAGAGATATCAGTTTGAATCTTCCGCTGAAGAAATTCGCGTTGATAGAGATATTTGGATGGGTCAGTATAACCGATTAGATAATCTTCATACATATTCTGTTGATCAAATAGATAACCTTACCAAAGAGAATACTCAATTAGTTCATGAGCAAAACTCATTAAGTAGCGAAATATCTCGTCTCTCTTATTCTTTGACTAAAGCTAACTTAGAGATGAAAACTTTATCAGATGAAAACAAAACTCTATCTCAGGAGAAGCGAACTCTTTTAAATATGGTGGCGATCTCTTCGCATAAATTAAGTGTGTGATAATCAAGAACAATCTCTTCGCTCGCTGAGAAATGAACTTAGAGAAGTAACTGAATCATCTATTGCTGAGAAAAATACACTCATTCAAGGTAGGATAGCTTTAAGTGTAAAATCAAGTCAGCTCAAAGAACAATACTCCAAATTAGAAGAATCTAATTCCTCCCCTGCGTAGGAAAATACTTTTCTCATCTCTAAGGAAAATAATCTAAAATCTCGCATGAAGGGTTTAGTGGGAGATAAGTTTGATGATGCAATGAATTATTGGAAAAATACTTGCTTGGCACTAATTAAAAATCTAATTTCGCAAAAGGAAGGTAGTCATTTTGACTGCCTCAGCCATTTTTTATTTGTTAATTTTCCTTGCAACATTCCCTTGCGAAATATTCACCCAAATAATATTTGTTCTTATTTTTTGCAGAATCTGAGAGAAACCTTCATTCCTCCATTTCTACTTTGGATTCTAAGATTGCCAAGGTTCGCAAAGAAAATGGATTACTTACTGCTCACCTTGTTAGTTCTTGCGATCGAGAAGAAAGAAGATATGACTACCTTGCTTATTTGGAAGACATGGAAATTAGGAACCGTGATAGGGCCTTCCTTCGCCAAGCTCATCTTACTGCTGAAGTTCTTTTAAATTAGATTTTGCTGTCCAAATCTCTTCCTCCTATATCAATTAAACCTCTGGAAGTAGATGAAGATGAAATTCCTCATGCTGTCGATAATGACCTTGATTATGAAAGTGGTGAAGATGGTGTTTCCCAAGAAGATTTAGAAGAAGAAGAAGAAGAAGAAGAAGAAATCCCTCTTAAAGAAGGAGCTACCGGTGATGAAACAACTGCTGGTGATAAGCCAAATGAGGAAGAAGTCAGAGTCGACCAGAATAAGGAAAACACTGGCAAAGATGATTAAGCTGGTGGAGATGATAAGGCTGGCGAAGAAGATAAAGCTGGTGAAGAGAATATTGAAGTCTGAGTTCTAGTTTTATTTTCTTGAGTTACTCTTTTTCTTCTTGCGAACGATTTATTTTGGACCACTTTTGGATTCAATTATACTTTTGGTATTTTAAGCACTTGCGAGAAAGATAATGACATCTGGTTTATTAATTCCCATACTTGCCTCTCATTATCTTTCTTGTGATATATGATCTGCATGAAGAATGATTAGTACTTTATAATTTTTTGTTTTATCATGTGGTCTTATTTTGCCTTCCTAAGTAAAGGTCTTATTTTTCCATCTTTTTGCATTACGACAAAATCGCAGGACGTTTCTACACTTTCATGTGGAAACCCATTGATCTTGCCTTAACTTTATGTTCTTTTGTATTTTTGCTGCGAAAATATGACAGGCATAAATTTTCTTGCGAAAGTAAAGCCCCATGACATTGCCGTCTTGCGACGAAATCGCAAGACGTCTTTACACTTGCATGCAATGACCCATTGATTTTGTCTTATCTTCTATTTTGTATTATTGCCTTTTCAAGAATGTTGCACAAATATGACAAGTCTTAATACTCCCGTGAGTAAAAAGCCTCATGACATTTGCGTCTTAAGACACTTATCAGCTACCTAATGGAGGGTGCCGCCATTATCTTCCCACTGGTTGCCCTTTTAAGGAGACATACTTCTGCCATACAAGACTAGCTCCTCCCATACATTTTTAACAACAACCAGTTGTTTTCGCAGCCTCTTATCCCTTTTTCCTATATAGCTTATGGTTACGAGACTGCAACCTAAGTGGGGTTTTCTTCGGGCCGAGTGCATCATAGCCAAGACTTTCCAAGAATGGACAGGGTAGTTTCATACACCCCGGACACTCTTGGCTCAACCATGTACCTCGGCGCCTTGGTCATACTATGCACCCATTAGGAGAGATCTTATTACCTTAGTCTCCCAACTCAAGTCATATGCTCAAGTTGAGAATCCAAGGTGCCTCTCCTGGATGGGTTTTCATTGACCCCAAATCTCCATGACTCAGGTTCCAGCAGCGGTGTAACCTTATCGCTGAGCCATGCAACAGATACCCCCTTCTATGACGTACTTTAGGTCTTACATTTACCTCTTGTAAAATTTTATTCGCGAACTAGGGTGTACGCCATAAAGGTTCGTCCCATTTTGGATCTTATATGATCGTTTGTTGCGAAATTTACGCACATTTTCATTCTGCTTTTGATATTTGCAATCTCGCATCTTCTTTTTCATAAAATTTTTGTATTCATTCATTTCATTTCATTTTAATCATACATTATTTCGCAATCCACTCCTTCGCAAAATCTCTTATGGGTAATAGTTTTGTAGTTGCAGGAATTCCCACACTACACCCTATTCAAGAATCTATCAATATTTATGACATAATTTGAAGATTAAGAACACTTTTTTATTAATATGATCTTATGGAATTACAGAAATCTAGAACACAAAACACTTAACAAAGATTTTCTCTCTCCTAAAAACTTTCCTAACACTCAAAAATTCATTCCCCTCTCTGGAACTACTCATCTCCTTTATATAGGTATTTACATAGTGGATTACAGCTCATGACAACTCATTTACAGCTAAGATTCCCTTCAACTTCGGATCTGAGTTCTTGCGATAAATCGCAGCAGGCACCGCCTTTATCTTTCGCATGTTTGATTGATATATCGCAAACATGTCACACTTTCTTCGTGTTTCTGTCATTACGTCATTGTTTAAGTCATATTTGGATGTCTCGCAAAATATCATTGATATGTAGCAGAATAGTCGTTTATTATTGATATATCGTAGTACTGTTGTCTATTTCGCAGGAATATTGTTGTGACAATATTCTGTCCCTACATCTTGCCTCTTCTCATATCTTTTCTGCGAAGAAGATAAAGATCATGAGAAATTAAGCTTCTTAATTTGCCGCAACTCCTTATCTTTTACCCGAAAAAGTTCCCTACTTTACGCTTTTACTATTGACACGCGTCGATCTTTACCGTTTTACCCGGTTACCCATCCTTCATCTATAAATACCATTCCACTCGAGTGTATTTCTTTCTTCTTTCACCTTCTCTTTTTTCTTTAAAATCTTTTTTGTCTGCAACTTTTTCTTTCCTGGTATTCTTCTGCTGCTGCTTTAATGGAGACTCAAAGGTATGTTCTTATTTTCCATCTTTTTTGTTATGTTTTCTTTATTTCCCTCTTTTCTTCATAATCCCCATATTCTATCATCTTTTTCAGTAACACCACTTCTCAAACCAAAATTACTATCAAGAACCCTAACCCTAAGGGTTCTCAGAAAAGGCGTGTTGGGAAGACGAAGAGATCTGAGAATGATAAGGTAGTAAGAAACACTTATTCTTTTGAAATAACAATATTGTTGCCTCTGTTTCTTACCTACATTATTATTCGCAGAACGAAGAGAATGTTCCCAAACCTCTTAAGCGTTCGCGTCAAGTTAAAACTCTTTCAGATGAAGTGGATATTCTCGAATTTTTACCTGCAAAACCTGTCCCATCGCAAGATAAATCTTCTTCTTCTCCTTGCGTGAATCTCAATACCCATATTATTTCTTCATCAACCTCTAATGAAGTTATCAATACTAACATTCCTATCTCGATAATCCGACATTTTGGAAACTGCGATAGATGAATCTATGATAATTGGAAATAAATCTGCGACAAATGAAGCTGCGGTGAATGTAACCAACGTAAATGAAACAACAGTTAACGAGGCTGCGGCAAATAAAGTCGTAGATAATGAAACTGTGGTAAACAAAGCTGCAATAAAGGAGGTTGCGGTGGATGATGATGCGGTGAATGAAACTATAACTGCGACCAATCAAATTCCTTCTTCCACTCTTACTATTGCCAAATCCTCTTCTTCTACTTCTCTTCCTTCTTCCCAAGAAATAGCAACAGGGGTTGAAGCTGCTTTTCAAGTATTATCTAAAGTTTTGAACGATGCTATGAAATCTTCTTCAGATCATGCGAGACAGGATATTTATATGATTCTAAGCAAGCATCTTGGGTCTTGCGGTTCTTCATCTTCGTTAACTGCTTTAGAAGATGAGGTTGAAATTTTGAAGAAGAATCTTCAAGCCAAAACTTTGGAGTGTGAATTTCTCGATCATAAGCTTCATAATTCTGAATTAGACTGTGAAATTCTTGTGCAGAAATGATGATCTAAAAGGTATAACTTTCTTGTCTTTACTTTTGCCTCTGTAAATCCTTGATTTTTATGTACTCAATTTTCCCTTATTTATTTGTTGATGTATATTTAGCTTCAAAACATAACCAATTAATGAAGATATTTGAGTGAGAAACAATCGCTGAGGAAGCCCGCACTGGGAAAGAATCTTGGAAGAATCAATTTGATAATTTGAATATTCTTCATACATATTCACTTGACGAGATAAATAACCTTAAGAATGAGAACAACCAACTAACTCATGAACGCGATCAACTAATTCATGAACGGGATCGTCTAAATAACGAAGCCTCCCAACTTTTATATTCGCTGAATCAAATTAATTTGAGGGTGGAATCTTTATCGGATGAAAACAGAGTTTTATCTCAAGAGAAACGTAGTTTTGTAGATACAACAAAGGCTTATTCGCAGCAACTAGATAATCTTCAAAAATTGTGTAAGGACCAAGATCAGTCCCTTCGCATACTGAAAGATGAACTTAAAAAGAAAACTGAATCATCGCATTTGAACAAGAGAAGCTTATTAAAGGCAGATTAGCTCTAAGTGTAAAAGTCAACAATCTCAAAGATGATTATTCTCGACTGAAGGAAGAAAATGTTTATCTTCGCAATTATGAAAAAAGCATAAAATCACATTTAAAAGGTAAGATTGGGGATAGTTTTGATGATTCCATGGACCGATGGAAGAGTTGCTTCTTTACTATAATTCACACTTTATCTTCTCAAAAGGAAGGTAGTCATTTTGACTGCCTCATCTATTAATTACTTCATTGTATTTTCTCATCTTATTTTTCGGAAAAATTCTCTCTAACATGCAATTTTTCTTTCGCAGAATCTGAGAAGAATCTTCAAGCTTCAATTTCGGATCTATCTATGAGATTAGCCAAACTTCGCAAAAATAACACCACGCTTTCCAACTCTCATAACAGGGCATTGAGAAGATTTGAATATCTTGAATATTTTAAAGATATAGAGATCAGAAATCGGGAAAAGAATTGCCTCCGCAAAGCTCATTTAGGCGCTGAGGTTTTCATAAATAATGTTCTACTCTCTCATTCTCTACCTCATATAAAGATCAAACCTTTAGAGATAGATGATAATGAAGTTCCCCACCCTATAGATGAAGATCTGAATTATTCAAGTAATGAAGAAGATTTTTCTGAAGACAAACAAAATCCACCTGAGAACGAAGGAAACCCTCTTAATGAAACAGAAGAACAAGATCCTCCTCATGAAGAACAAAATCCTCCTCATGAAACAATCACTGGTGATGGAGAAACTCATACTGAAAAAGATGATATTGGTGAAGATAATAGTGGTGAACAAGAATGATGAAATTAGAGAAAAATATTCTTTAAATTATCATGTATTCCTGCGAGATGTTTCTGATTCTGCGAATCATTGTAATTTCCGAATTTTTCTTCTTCCTGAACTTTTTGCGAAACATTGAAGTTCTTTGTAACTCAATCACCTGCTCTAATTTATACATTTTTATTAATTCTAAATCCAATCTTCATAAACTTGATTATCTTCCTTATTTTTTATTATTTTGATTCTTCTCAAGGGAGATAATGAAATGTTATTTTATAATCCCCATATTCGCCCCTCATAATCTTCCTTGTGAAGTATTTTATTTGTTACCCTTGTAAGAAATCCCATGCTTGCCTTTTGTTACCAATTTGTAGTATTATCGCAAATATTTCTGCGAAAAAATTGTTATATGCTTCGCATATATAACTTTTCTTGTGGTCTTATTTCGCCTTCCTAGTTAAAGGTCTTATTATGCCACTTTTATGCGACAAGATCGCAGGACATTCTTACCTTTATACGTAATAATCCGTTGATCTTGCCTTATCATTATTTTATTTTCTGCGACAATATGATAAATCTAAGCCATCTTGTGAGAGATTAATTCTCTCTTTGCTTTTTAAGATTTATGACATTGTCGTCTTTGCGATGAAATCGCAGGACGTCTTTGCGATTTATATCCTCTTATTATTGATTTCATTTATCTTATCTTTTGATCTTATCGCAAAAACCCATTGACCTCATCTTAATATTTCTCTTTAGGATTTTTGGCCAGTCATGCGGCAATATGACGGGCCTAAATATTCTTGCGAATATAAAGTCCCATGACATTGCTGTCTATGTCACGCGACAATATGACGGGCCTAAACATTCTTGCGAATATAAAGTCCCATGACATTGCCGTCTTTTTTGATACACAGCTCCCTAATGGAGGGTATCGCCCTTATCTCTCCCCCCGGTTGCCCCTTCAAGGATTATACATCGGCCATACAAGACTAGCACTTTCCCATCCGGTTCTGCCAACAACCAGTTGTTTTCGCAGCCTTGTCCTTTATGCCTTATATGGATTATAGTTACAAGACTGCACCCTAAGTGGGGTTTTCTTCGGGCCGAACACATCGTAAGCCAAGACTTGCCATGGATGGCCAGGGTAGGTTCATCCATCCCGGGCACCCACAGCTCAACCGTGTACCTCGGCGCCTTGATCATACGTTGCATTCCTTAGGAGAAACTCTCGGGCGCCCAACCAGGGTATAACCTTATATAATTGGGAATCCAAGTTATCTCTCCTGGATGGATTTTCTATAATCCCAATCTCCATGACTAGGTTCTAGCAGCGGTATAGCCTTTCCCATAGCCATGCAAAGAGATACCCCTTTTATAACGCACTTTAAGGACATTGCCTCTTACGGAATAGAATCCGCGAACTAAGGTGTACGCCATAAAAGTTCGTCCCATTCTTATGATAATTGAAAGTAAAGAGATACCCCCTTATGACGCACTTTAAGGACATTGCCTCTTACGGAATAGAATCCGCGAACTAGGGTGTACGCCATAAAAGTTCGTCCCGTTCTTTATATGTTTTTAGGCAATTAGTGCCCGTCTTATTTGCATTTAATTTTTTAATTATCTCGCAAATTATTGCGGAAAATAATTTTTATATTCAGCCAGCTTTGTTCTTGTAGAATATCTCTTTTATTCTCTCGCAACTTCTTGCGTGTGATCCATTCATTCTAGTCTTTCAAATCTTTACTGATAATATTTTCTTAGATATTGTCTATTCCATGGTCTGCCAAGTCTTTGACCCATGTCTCTTCCTTAGGGATCCATTAGTTTATATGCTCCAGTTCCAATTATTTCTTTGATTATATATGGCCCATCCCATTTTTTCGCTAATTTTCCTCCATTCTCTCGCTGATATTATGGTGTTTCTCACAGAACTAGATCTCCAACTTGGAATTCACGCTTCTTTACTCGTTTATTATATTCACGAGCTAATCTGCGATGGTAGTTCTCCATATGTTGTAATGCCTTTTCTCTCTTCTCTTCTACCTCATCAAGTTTGTCTAGAATCATACCTGCACTAAGATTTTTTTCCCAAGCTTCTCTTTTAGTTGTAGGAATAACGACTTCTGTTGGTAATACTGCCTCAACCCCATATGTTAAACAAAAAGGTGATACCCCAGTTGCTTCTCTTCGTGTTGTATTATAAGCCCAAACTGCATTATGGACTTGTTGACACCACGTTCTATGATGCCCTTCTAATTTATTTTTGAGAATATCTGCAATTGTTTTGTTAGTTGCTTCAGCTTGACCATTTGCCTGCGGATATAGAGGAGTTGATTTTCCACACTTTATCTTGAATGCATTAAGTAACATCTCTATATTTTGTCCTTCAAATTGCTTTCCATTATCCGACACTAATTCTTTTGGAATTCCAAATCTACAGATGATATTCTCAAATATAAATGTGAAAATGCCCTTATCACGAATATGTTGTACTGCCTTAACTTCCGCCCATTTTGTGAAGTAATCTGTTGCGACAATTAAGTATCTCTTTTGCCCTGTTCCTGGCACAAATGGTCCCACAATATCTAAACCCCACTTTCCAAATGGCCAAACATTTTTTGAAGATGTTAACGTTTCACCTGGTGCATGTATTCTTTTTGCAAATCGTTGACATTCCTCGCAACTTCTTGATAAATTCTTTGCATCTTCATGCATATATGGCCAATAATAACCTTGCATTTTCGTTATGTATGCTAAAGATCTACCTTCGCTGTGATTACCAGCATCCCCACTATGTAACATTTTTAATATTTGTTTTCCTTCTTCTAGTGTCAAACATCTGAGGGAAGGCCCATTTAAAGATTTTCGATACAATACCCCATATCTTAACTCATAATTTGTTGCTCTACTTTTTAATTTATGTACCTCCAATCTGTTCCTTGGTAACTCCCCCCTTGCTAGATATCGTGAATTTCCGCACGCCAATCTGCGTTAATAAACTTGATTCTTCGCCATTATTTTCTACTACCATTGCCTCAGCTTCCTCTTCTTTTTCTTTAACAATTGATGGTGCTATTAATGTTTGTATTTTTATATTTCTCATGATCGGATCTACCATCATACTTGATATGAACGCAAAAGCATCTGCAAGTCTATTATCTCTTCTTGAAATATGCCTCCATTTGAGTCTTGGTATTTTATCAGATAATTCTTCTACAAGTTTCTTATATTTTCTCAAAGATAAATCATTAGTTGCATATTCCCCTTCAATTTGGCGAATAACCAATTGTGAATCACTGGTAATTCTTGCATTCTCTACCTTCATTTCTATCGCAAATCTTAAGGCATGTACTACAGCCTCATATTCTGTCTCATTATTGGTAGATTCGAATTCCAATCGAAATGCGAATGCCATTTTTGCACCTTCTGGTGAAATAAAAACGACTCCAACTCCATTTCCTTCTCCATTAGATGATCCATCCACTAATATCTCCCATCTATTTGGTTCTGTTAAAAGATCTCTAGGATCCCCATATTCTTCTTCTATATCCATCATATCTTCTACAGCTTCATCATCCTCCAAAGGAAACTCCGCGAGAAACTCTGCGATAATTTGAGATTTTGGCGAAGATAAAATTGCATATTGGATCTCAAAGTGCCCCACTTGTGCATTCCATCTTTCAACTCTGCCTGATATTTTTGAATTTTTCATTACTGACTCGATTGGTACTTTTGTTAGTACTTTGATTTTATGCGCTTGTAAATATATGCGAAGTTTAGAAGCTGCATAAACTAATGCCAAAATTAATTTTTCAATCTTCGAATAATTTTTTTCTCCAGCATTAAACGTTTTGCTGATGTAGTAAATAGGTTTTTCAACTCTGCGTCATTTTCGCAAAAATCTTGCACTTAAAGCATGTGGAGTTGTCGCAAGATATATCAGCAATTCTTCTCCTGGTTCAGCCTTCTGTAATATGGATATATTCATCAAATATTCCTTAACTCCTTGAAAAGCTTTCTCACATTCATCTGTCCATTTAAATTTTGTTCCCTTCTTTAATATGTTGAAGAAATGCTTGCACTTATCTGGTGACCGCGAAATGAATCTTCCTAGTGAGGCTAAAAGCCCATTCAATTTTTGCACATCTTTTATTGTTCTTTGGAGTTGGCATATCCCGAACTTCTTGCACCTTTTCAGGGTCA
Organism: Papaver bracteatum; assembly: GCA_023529315.1. Taxonomy (NCBI): domain Eukaryota; kingdom Viridiplantae; phylum Streptophyta; class Magnoliopsida; order Ranunculales; family Papaveraceae; genus Papaver; species Papaver bracteatum. The sequence continues at coordinate 678,398 of JAJJWX010002921.1, forward strand.
ACTTTTATTCCTTCTTTTGATACGATATATCCCAAGAATTTCCAAGATGATACTCCGAAAGTACATTTCTCAGGATTTACTTTAATATTAAAAAGCCGCATCTGGTCAAAAATTTCCCTCAAATCTTGCACATGATTTTTAGCTTCTTTACTTTTTACCAACATATCATCCACATATACCTCTAAAGTTTTATGTATCCATTTTGCGAATACTTTTTCCACCATTCTTTGGTATGTTGCCCCTGCATTTCGTAACCCAAAAGGCATCTTTGTGTAGCAATATAATCCTCTGGGAGCAAAGAATACAGTATGTTCTTGATCTTCTTCTGCCAGCGGAATTTGATTATAACCCTTGTATCCATCCAACGAAGATATTCGATCATTTCCTGTGGCAGATTCCACCATCTGCGGGATATCTGGTAAGTGAAAACTATCTTTGGGACAAGCTTTATTTAAATCAGTAAAATCGATGCAAATTCTTATCCCTTTGTTTTTCTTGGGAACTACTACCATATTGGTGATCCATTCTAGATACTTCGCTTGCCTTATAATTCCTGCATCAAGCATCTTTTGTAACTCTTCCTCTATCTTAGCATGATAAGTAGTTGCAATCTTTCTTATTCTTTGTTTGATTGGTCTCATATTTTTGTTAATCTCCAATCTATGGCACGCAACAGATGGATCTATTCCAGGCATCTCATCCATATTCCACGCAAAAATATCTTTGTATTCTCGCAGAAGATTTACAGTTTGCTCTTCTTCCTCCACATCCATCTTAGTTCCAATTTTCAGCATTTTTGGGTCTTCTTCACTTCCAACATTAACTTCTTTTGTTGGTTCTGCTGTGGTATAACTAGCTTCATTCTCTCCCATTGGTGTTGGTGTCTTTATTATCTCCACTGGTTCATCATCTTCTTGCGATACATCGCTGAATATTCCTTTTCCTTCTTTTGATTTTATCATGTAAATCTTGAATTCTTCTTCTTTCTTTTCTTTTCTCCTCATTTTTCTACGTTGTTTTCGCAACTGAATTTGATTTTCACAATTCCTTACTTCATTTTGGAAACATAACGCCACATAATCCGCATCTCCTTTAATTTCGCCAATTCCACTAGGCATAGGGAATTTTAAACATTGATGTAGAGTAGATGATACATCCTTGATTGCATGTATCCATGGTCTCCCCAACAGCATGTTATAAGGCGATTTCATATCTATCACACTCAAGGTGACCTGCGTTTCTATTTCCCCCAGTGGAATTCGTACTACAATTTCACCTTTAGGTTTTGTTAAAGATTTTCCAAATCCGTGAATATGATATGTTGGACTAAACATTTCTTCATCTTTGTATCCCATTTTCTTGAATGTGTGGTAAAAAATTATATCCACAGAACTTCTTGTGTCCACCAGAGTCCTATTCACATCCCATTATTCTGTAGATCTTACTGATTTCTCTTTTCTTGTTGGTGCAACAGACACTGTGATCACCAATGGAGATGTATGACTTAAATTCTCTTTCCGAATTTCTGCTGCTGTAAATGTAATCTTCTGTTTTTCCCAATGTTTTAGCGGTGATGCTTCATCTACCGTCATGATCTTCTTTCCTTCAAAATCTCGTTTGTGTATCCTTCCTTTAATATCTTCATGGAATTTGTCTATCATCATCTTTGTTATTACATCACACTCCAATTTCTTTTGATTATCTTTGATTTCAATCATCTTCTCTTCCACCAAAAGTATTCTTCCAAATCTTGAATGATTTCTTTCTTTTACCTAGATTTTACTATGATTTTTAACTCTTCAATCCCTGTTTCTGGGCGCCAAAATGTAGTTGCAGGAATTCCCACACTACACCCTATTCAAGAATCTATCAATATTTATGACATAATTTGAAGATTAAGAACACTTTTTTATTAATATGATCTTATGGAATTAAAGAAATCTAGAACACAAAACACTTAACAAAGATTTTCTCTCTCCTAAAAACTTTCCTAACACTCAAAAATTCATTCCCCTCTCTGGAACTACTCATCTCCTTTATATAGGTATTTACATAGTGGATTACAGCTAAGATTCCCTTCAACTTCGGATCTGAGTTCTTGCGATAAATCGCAGCAGGCACCGCCTTTATCTTTCGCATGTTTTATTGATATATCGCAAACATGTCACACTTTCTTCGTGTTTTTGTCATTACGTCATTGTTTAAGTCATATTTGGATGTCTCGAAAAATATCATTGATATGTCGCAGAATAGTCGTTTATTATTGATGTATCGTAGTACTGTTGTCTATTTCGCAGGAATATTGTTGTGACAATATTATGTCCCTACAAGTATTTTAGGTATAATTTGTTCCATGGTCTGCCAAGCCACTGACCCACATCTCTACGTTCAGGATCCATCAATTTGTATGCCCCGCTTCCAACTATATCTTTAATGATATAAGGCCCATCACATTTTCTCGCTAACTTTCCACCATTCTCTCGCTGGTATATTGGTGTTTCTCGCAGCACTAGATCACCTGGTTGAAATTCACACCTTTTGACACGTTTGTTATACTCTCGTGCTAACCTTCGCTGGTAATTTTCCATATGCTGAAGTGATCTTTCTCTCTTTTCTTCTAGTTCATCAAGTTTGGTTAAAATCATACCCACACTAAGATTTTTCTCCCATGCCTCTCTCTTTGTTGTGGGAATAACAACTTCTATCGGTAATACAGCTTCAACTCCATATGTTAAACAAAAAGGTGACATTCCAGTAGCTTCTCTCCGAGTTGTGTTGTAATCCCAGACTGCATTATGTATTTGTTTGCACCAAGCTCTATTATGTCCTTATAATTTCTTCTTTAATATATCTGCGATTGTCTTATTTGTTGCTTCTGCTTTCCCATTAGCCCGTGGATATAGAGGAGTGGATTTTCCACACTTTATATTAAATGCATTAAGTATCATTTCTATGTTCTGCCCTTCAAATTGTTTCCCATTATCAGATACCAATTGTGCGGGAATTCCAAATCTGCAAATGATATTTTCGAATATGAATGTAAAAATGTCTTTGTTGCGAATGTGTTGAACTGACTTTACTTCTGCCCATTTTGTGAAATAATCTGTAGCGACAATTAGATATCTTCTTTGTCCAAATCCGGGTAAAAATGGTCCCACAATGTCTAGTCCCCACTTTCCAAAGGGCCATACATTTGTTGAAGATGATAGTGGTGCTCCAGGTGCATGTATCTTCTTTCCATGTCGCTGACAATCTTCACAACGTCATGATATTTGTTTCGAATCTTCATGTATATATGGCCAATAATAACCTTGCATTTTTATTCTGTATGCCAGAGATCTTCCTCCACTATGATTGCCAGCATCCCCACTATGTAACATCTTCATTATCTCTTCTCCTTCTTTTCGCGTTATACATCTGAGTAATGGTCCACTAAATGATCTTCGATATAATATCCCATCTCTTAGTTCATAATTTGTCGCACGGCTTTTTAACTTGTGTGCCTCCAATCTATTTCGTGGAGTTTATCCTTTCGCTAAGTATGCATGAAGATCTATTCTCCAATCTTCTATATGAGGAATTTGTTCTTCTTCTCCATCTTCTATTATCATTACATCTATTTCTTCTTATTTTTCTTCTTTATTTATTGATGGTAATTGAAGTGTCTCTATCTTTATGCATCTCGCAGCTGGATCTGTCATCATACTTGAAATAAAAGCATAAGCATCTGCAAGTCTAATATCTTTCCTTGATATATGCCTCCACTTTATTTTTGGGATTTTCGCTGACAATTCTTCGACAAGTTTTTTGTACTTCTTCAATGATGGTTCATTTGTAGTATATTCTCCTTTTATCTGGCGAATAACTAGATGCGAATCACTGGTGATTCTCATATTTTCCAACTTCATTTCTATTGCGAATTTTAGGGCATGTACCACGGCTTCATATTCCGTTTCATTATTTGTTGATGCGAACTCCAGTCTGAAAGAGAAATCCATTTTGGATCCTTCTGGCGAAATTAAGACAATTCCAATTCTATTACCTTCCCCATTAGAGGATCCATCCACCAATATCTCCCATCTATTTGGTTATGTTCACAAGTCTTTTGGATCTCCATGTTCTTCTTCTATATTCATCATCTCCTCAACAGCTTCATCATCTTCTAAAGGAAATTCTGCTAAAAAGTCTGTGACAACCTGCGACTTTGGTGAAGATAACACTTCATATTTGATTTTGAAATGTCTTACTTGCACATTCCATCTCTCAACTCTGCATGATCTCTTTAAATTCTTCATTACTGATTCAATTGGTACCCTTGTCAACACTTTGACTTTATGTGCTTGAAAATATATACGAAGCTTAAAGGTTGCATACACCAATGCTAGAATTAACTTTTCAATCTTGGAATAATTTCTTTCTGCGACATTAAATGTTTTACTGATGTAGTAGATTGGTTTTTCAACTCCTGCGTCTACTCGCAATAACACTGCACTTAATGCATGCGAAATTATCGCAAGGTAGATTAGAAGCTCTTCTCCCGATTCTGCCTTTTGTAAAATAGATGTATTCACCAGGTATTCTTTTATTCCTTGAAAATCTTTGTCACACTCATCTGTCCATCTGAATTTTGTCCCCTTTTTGAGGATGCTGAAAAAATGTTTGCATTTGTCTAATGATCGCGAGATAAATCTTCTTAGCGAAGCCAAAAGACCATTTAACTTCTACACATCTTTTATTGTTTCTGGTGTTGGCATATCGCGAACTGCTTGCACTTTCTCTGGATCAACTTGTATTCCTTCCTTGGATACAATGTATCCTAAATTTTTTCCTGATGCAACTCCAAAAATGCACTTTTCTGGATTCACCTTTATGTTAAAGTACCGCATCTGCTCAAAAATCTCCTTCAAATCTTGTACGTGATTTTTAGCTTCTTTACTTTTTATTAACATGTCATCTACGTACACTTCTAACATTTTATGTATCCACTTCGCGAACACCTTCTCTACCATTCTTTGATATGTTGCTCCTGCATTTCGCAAACCAAATAGAATTTTTGTATAACAATATAACCCTCTTGGGGCGAAAAAAAGTAGTATGTTCTTGATCTTCTTCAGCGAGAGGAATCTGGTTGTATCCTTTATACCCATCTAAGTAAAATATTCTATCATTTCCTGCAGCTGATTCGACCATTTGAGGTATATCTGGTAATGGAAAACTGTCTTTAGGACAAGCTTTGTTTAGATCAGTAAAGTCTATGCAAATTCTTATCCCATTATTTTTCTTTGGAACCACAACCATGTTCGCTATCCACTCCGGGCATTTTGCTTGTCTTATAATTCGTGCATCAAGCATTTTCTGTAGTTCCTCTTCTATTTTGGGATGGTAAGTTGTTGCGATTTTTCTTATCATTTGTTTAAATGGTCTTGCGTGTTTGTTGATCTCCAATTTATGACATGCAAGTGATTGATCTATTCCAGGCATTTCATCCATGTTCCATGCGAAAATATCTTTATATTATCGCAAGAGATTGACGGTTCTTTCCTCCTCATCTATATCCATTTTAGTTCCAATTTTCAACATTTTAGGTTCTTCTTCAGTTCCAATATTTACTTCTTTTGTTGGTTCTGCTGCAGTGTAACTTGCTTCAAGTTCTCCCATGGGTGTTGGTTCTTTCATCTCCTTCGCCAGTTCATTTCCTTCTCCTGAAATTTCGCTGGGTATCCTTCTTCTGCCCTTATCATGTAAGTCCTAAATTCTTCCTCCTTCTTTGCCTCTTTCGCTATTTTTCTGCGAGTTTTTCTCCTCTGTGCTTGTCCTTCATGCCACTTTACTTCAATTTTATAACATAGTTTCTCACTATCAGTATGTCCTTTAATTTCTCCAATTCCACTAGGCATATGAAATTTGATGCATTGATGTAAAGTTGATGCTACGTCTTTAATTGCATGTATCCATGGCCTTCCCAATAACATGTTGTATGGCGATTCCATATCCACCACACACAATGTTACTCTTGTTTCAATTTCTCCTAACAAAATTTGCACCATTATTTCTCCTTTCGGTTTTGTTGTAGATTTGCCAAAGCCATGAATATGATATGTTGAAGGAGACATTTCTTCATCTTTATAACCCATTCCTTTATATGCATGGTAAAATATTATATCCGCTGAAGTCCCCATATCCACCAAAATTATATTTACCTTCCATTCTTCCATGGCTTTTACTATTTTCCCCTTTTCTTTCTGTGCAGTTATTGTGATTACCAAAGGAGATGTGTGGCTCAAATTTTCTTTTGGAATTTTTGCTGCTAAAAATGTAATTTTTTTCCTTTCCCAATCTTTCAAGGGTGATGCCTTCTCCACCTTCATGATTTTCTTTCCTTCAAAATCTCGTTTGTGTATCCTTCCTTTGATGTTTTTATGAAACTCATTAATCATTGTTTTTGTGATTACGTTACACTTCAACTTTATTTTATTCTCATTGATCATAATTATATTTTCTCCAACTGATTTGTTGTTTTCTTCTATCATTTTCTTGATTTAAACAGCTTTCATAATAATCTCCACAATCTTTAATCAACAGATTCCCTATTTCTAGCGCCAATATGTAGTAGCAGGAAATCCCACACTACACCCCTCACAAGAATTCATACAATCAAATCATTTTTAGATCAACAATCATAATTTTTATTGATTAATCTCACCAATTTTACAAGATAAAAAGGAAATAAAGCTAAAGAATTAACAACCGCTCTGGACTTTCTCTCTCCTAATGACTTGCTCAACACTCGAAAAAGATCTCCCCTCTTCCTTACGCCTGTTCAACTCTTTATATAGGGATTTACATAGTGGATGACAACTAATCTATCCTTTAATTTCGGATCTGACCTGCGATAATCTCGCAAGAGTTCTATTGTTAATCTTCGCAAATACTCTAAACATCGCAGAGTCATCATACTTTTCTCATGTTTCTGCCATCGTCATCTGTTACGTCATTCTTCAAATCATCTTGCGACGCTCGCAATGTGTTGTTAACCAAACTTCGCAAATGTGTCCTTCTTGCGATATTCAGATCCTACAATGGGGATGCAAAGTTCATAATATACAAGATGCACTTTCTTTTGTATCAAACGAATTGGCTAAGTTTGCTCCCCGAAAGAATTCAGATCGTTATTGTCCTAAGTTTAGGCAAAAGAATTATTATAATGATAGTTCAAATTTTACCTATCGCTCGACAAGGTCATCTCATAAAAGACCCTATTATAAAAGGAAAGATGACTTTGTAAATGCTAAGACAAGATCTGATGTTCCAAATTGGAGAAAAGTTACTTCGCAAAGTATCCAAAAGGGCAATGGTCCTAATAGTATGAAGGTGTAGTAGCAGGAAATCCCACACTACACCCCTCACCAGAATTCATACAATCAAATCATTTTTAGATCAACAATCATAAATTTTATTGATTAATCTCACAACTTTTACAAGATAAAAAGGAAATGAAGCTAAAGAATTAACAACCGCTCTGGACTTTCTCTCTCCTAATGACTTGCTCAACACTCGAAAAATATCTCTCCATTCCTTACGCTTGTTCAACTCTTTATATAGGGAATTACATAGTGGATGACAACTAATCTGTCCTTTATTTTAGGATCTGACTTGCGATATTCTCGCAAGAGTTCTATTGTCAACCTTTGCAAGCACTATAATCATCGGAGAATTATCACACTTTTCTCATGTTTCTGCAATCGTCATCTGTTATGTCATTCTTCAAATTATTCTGCGACACTCGCAATGAGTTGTTAACCAAACTTCGCAAATCTATCTTTCTTGCGATATTCAGATCCCACATCTTGCCTCTTCTCATGTCTTCTCTGAGAAGGGGAGAATGTCATGAGAAATTATTCTTCAAAATGCCGCAATTTTTCACCTTCTCTTTCTATCGACAAGGTTCCGTGAATTAAGTACAACTGTCTACATGTGTTCAATATTCTCATATTTACCTGCACGTTCAACATTAACTGGTCATCTTCTTTTTCCTATTTAAAGAGAGATCTGAAATAAAGATAATTTTCTTCTTTTATTTTGTCTTCATCTTATTCATCTTCATATCCTCTACAAATCTTCATCGTCTGCAACTTTCTTTTTTACCGCTATTGTTCTCTTCTACTTCCATGGAGTCACCAAGGTTAGTTCTTCTTCTTTTTATTCTTTTGATTTTGCTGAAACTGATTTTGTTTTATTGAGATCATCGTGTTTGTTATTTGTGTAATTCATATATTGTTTCTGTTTCAGCAAAAACACCTCCAATACTAAATTTACAGTTCAAAACCCTAATGCTCCCAGAAGTTCGCAACTTAAAGTTCCTGCGAGAGAAAAAAAGTCTGCGAATGACAAGGTAGTAAGAAATACCATTAGTTTTTAATAACAATATATTGTTGCCTCTGTTTTTTATCTAAGTTGTGTTAAGCAGGGTGACGGAGATACGACTAAACCTCCTAAAAGGTCTCGCCAACCCAAAACTGTTGAAACTTCTATCTCTTCCCCAAACTTGGTCTTTCAACTTCTTCTTCAACACTTTCACAACTGAACCTCTACTTCCTGTCTGCGAAACCATCGCAACAAATGTTAATATTTCAACTAACCCTGTTATGGATGAAATTCCTTCTGCCGAGTTTGTTGCGAATGAAACTTTTTCCTCTCCTGCGACCAATACTTCTCAAATTAATTCTTCTATAACTTCAGCCATTGATCTTTCTCAGACTTCTCCCTCAAATGACATCTCTTTAACAAAGAATGATGATCATCATCTTTCTATTATTACTGCTACGCCATCTGAGTCTCTCCCTTTTTCTAAAGAAACTGCGGACGGAATGGATATTGCCTTCAAAGCTTTATCTGATATTTTGGATGATGTCAAGAAATCATCTGTGGACCCTGTCAAGTCTGGTGTCTGCGAAATTTTGGGTAAATATTTTGGTTCTGATAGGATAGTTTCGCAAACATCCATGGAGAAAGAAATTGAAATTTTGAAGAAAAGTCTTCAGACCAAGACCCTAGAGTGTGACGCTCTTCGTCTTGAAAATCAGAAATTTCAAAATGTTTCTTTAGACTGCGAGCTTCTTCGCAAAAAGAATGATGAATTAAAAGGTATGAACTTCTTATTTTCAATTTTACCTTGCCTTTTCACAAATTTGTTCCTTCCATGTTTTTTTTTATTCTTAAAATAATTTTTCGCTTGTTAAGCTTTAAACCAGACACGAATAATGGAAAGATATCAGTTTGAATCTGTCGCTGCAGAAATTCGCGTTGATAGAGATATTTGGATGGATCAGTATAACCGATTAGATAATCTTCACACATATTTTGTTGATCAAATATATAATCTTACCAAAGAAAATACTTAATTAGTTCAGGAGCAAAACTCATTAAGTAGCGAAATATCTCGCCTCTCTTATTATTTGACTAAGGCTGACCTAGAGATGGAAACTTTATCAGATAAAAACAAAACTCTATCTCAGGAGAAGCGAACTCTTTTAAATATGGTGTCAATCTCTTCGCAGAAATTAAGTGTTCTTCAAAAAGTGTGTGATAGTCAAGAACAATCTCTTCGCTCGCTAAAAAATGAACTCAAAGAAGTAAATGAATCATCTATTGCTGAGAAAAATACAATTATTCAAGGTAGGATAGATTTAAGTGTGAAAGCAAGTCATCTCAAAGAACAATACTCCAAATTAGAAGAATCTTATTCCTCTCTTGCGGAGGAAAATACTTTTCTCATTTCTAAAGAAAATAATCTAAAATCTCGCCTGAAGGGTTTACTTGGAGATAAGTTTGATGATGCAATGAATCATTGGGAAAATACTTTCTTGGCACTAATTCAAAATTTAATTTCACAAAAGGAAGGTAGTCATTTTGACTGCCTCAGACATCTTTTTTTTTTAAAAAAAACTTTTTTGCAATATTTCCCTTGCGAGGTGTTCGCCTGAATTTTTTTTTTCTTATTTTTCGTAGAATCTGAAAGAAAGATTCATTCTTCCATTTCTTCTTTGGATTCTAAACTTACCAAGCTTCGCAAAGAAAATGGATTACTTGTTGCTCACCTTGCCCGTTCTCGCGATCAGGCAGAAAGAAAGTATGATTATCTTGAATATTTCAAAAACATGGAGATTAGAAATCGTGACAGAGCTTTCCTCCAAGCTCATCTTAGTGCTTAAGTTCTTGTGAATGAGATTTTGTTGTCCAAATCTCTTTCTCCAGTATCACTCAAACCTCTGGAAGTAGATGAAGATGAAACTCCTCGGGCTGCTGATAGTGACCTTGATTATGGAAGTGGTGAAGATAATGTTTCCCAAGAAGATTTAGAAGAAGAAGACATCCCTAATAAAGAAGGAGATGCTGGTGATGAAATAACTACTGGTGATAAGCCAAATGAGGAAGAAACCAGAGTCAACCAGAATGAGGAGAACCTTGGCAAATATGATAAAGTTGGTGGAGATGATAAGGTTATTGAAGAAGATATTGAAGTTTGAGATCTAGTTTTATTTTCTTGAATTATTCTTCCTCTTTCTTTCTTGCGAACGATGTACTTTGGACCACTTTTGGATTCAATTTATACTTTTGGTATTTTAAGAACTTGCGAGAAATATAATGACATCTTATTTATTAATTCCCATACTTGCCTCTCATTATCTTTCTCGTGATACATGATCTGCATGAAAAATGATTAGTACTGAAAAAGAATTTTATATTGTTATGTGGTCTTATTTTGCCTTCCTAAGTAAAGGTCTTATTTTGCCATCTTTTGCATTGCGACAAAATCGCAGGACATTTCTACACTTTCATGTGGAAACCCATTGATCTTTCCTTAACTTTTTATTCATTTGTATTTTTGTTGCGACAATATGATAGGCCTAAATTTTCTTGCGAAATTAAAGCCCCGTGACATTGTCGTCTTGCGACGAAATCGCAGTACGTCTTTACACTTGCATGCAATGACCCATTGATCTCGTCTTATCTTCTCTTTTGTATTATTGACTCTTCAGGAATGTTGCACAAATATGACAAGTCTTAATACTCCCGTGAGTAAAAAGTCTCATGACATTTGCTTCTTAAGACACTTATCAGCTCCCTAATGGAGGGTGCCGCCCTTATCTTCCCCCTGGTTTCCCTTTCAAGGAGACATACTTATGCCATACAAGACTAGATCCTCTCATCCAGTCTTAACAACAACCAGTTATGTTCACAGCCTCTTATCCATTTTGCCTATATGGCTTATGGTTACGAGACTGCACCCTAAGTGGGGTTTTCTTCGGGCCGAGTGCATCATAGCCAAGACTTACCAAGAATGGCCAGGGTAGTTTCATACTCCCCGGGCACTCTTGGATCAACCGTGTACCTCGGCACCGTGGTCATACTCTTCACCCCTTAGGAGAGCTCTTATTACCTTAGTCTCCCAACTTAAGTCATATGCTCAAGTTGAGAATCCAAGGTGTTTCTCCTGGATAGGCTTTCATTGACCCCAAATCTCCATGACTCAGGTTCCAGGAGCGATGTAACCTTATCGCTGAGCCATGCAACATATACCCCCTCCTATGATGTACTTTAGGTCTTACATTTGCCTCTTGCGAAATTTTATTCGCGAACTAGGGTGTACGCCATAAAGGTTCGTCCCATTCTGGATCTTAGATGATCATTTCTTGCGAAATTTTCACACATTTATGTTCTGCTTTTGATATTTTGCAATCTCGCATCTTCTTTTTCATAAAATTTTTGTATTCATTCATTTCATTTTAATCATACATTATTTCGCAATTCACTTCTTCGCAAAATCTCTTATGGGTAATATCTTTTTAGGTATAATCTGTTCCATGGTATGCCAAGCCTCTGACCCATATATCTACCTTCAGGATCCATCAATTTATATGCCCCGGTTCCAACTACCTATTTAATGATATAAGGCCCATCCAATTTTCTCGCTAATTTTCCACCACCTTCTCGCTGATAAATTGGTGTCTCGCGAAGAACCAAATCACCTGGCTGAAATTTACGTGGTTTGACACGCTTATTGTATTCTCGTGATAATCTTCGTTTATAATTCTCCATATGCTGTAAATTATTTTCTCTCTTCTCTTCTAATTCATCCTGTTTGTTTAAGATCATGCCAGCACTAAGATTCTTCTCCCAAGATTCTCTTTTTGTCTTAGGAATAGCAACTTCTGTTGGTAATACTGCCTCAACCCCATATGTTAGACAGAAAGGTAACATTCCAGTGGCTTCTCGCCTAGTTGTGTTGTATGCCCATATTGCGTTATGTACTTGTTCGCACCATGCTCTATGATGTCCCTCTAATTTTTTCTTTAATATATCTGCGATTGTCTTATTTGTTTCCTCTGCTTTCCCATTAGCCTGTGGGTATAAAGTAGTAGATTTTCCACATTTTATCTTAAATGCATTAAGCAACATTTCTATATTCTTCCCTTCAAATTTCTTCCCATTATCAGATACCAACTGTGCTGGAATTCCAAATCTGCAGATGATATTTTCAAAAATGAATGTAAATACGTTTTTATCGCGAATATGCTGTACCGCTTTTACTTCTGCCCATTTTGTGAAATAATATGTTGCGATAATTAAGTATCTTTTTTTTCCAGACCCTGGTACAAATGGTCCCACAATATCTAAGCCCCACTTTCCATTAGGCCATACACTGGTTGAGGATGATAAGGGTGCTCCAGGTGCATGTATTCTCTTTCCATATCGCTGGAAATCTTCGCAACGCCTTGATACTTGTTTTGCATCTTCATGCATATATGGCCAATAATAACCTTGCATTTTTGTTTTGTATGCCAAAGATCTTCCTCCACTGTGACTGCCTGTGTCTCCACTATGTAACATTTTTAACACCCTTTCTCCTTCTTCTCGTGTCAAACATCTAAGTGATGGTCCATTAAATGATTTTATATAGAATATCCCATCTCTTAATTCATAATTTGTTGCATGACTCTTTAATTTATGTACTTCCAATCTGTTTCTTGGTATTTCCCCTCTCGCTAAATATGCATGGAGTTCTGCCCTCCAATCTGCGATATTGTCTTTTGGCCCTTCTTCACCACCTTCTACTATCATTACATCTACCTCTTATTCTTCTTCTTTATTGATTGATGGAGATAAAAGTGTCCGTATCTTTATGCATCTCGTAGTTGGATCTGTCATCATGCTTGAAATGAAATCATAAGCATCTGAGAGCCTATTATCCTTTCTTGATATATGCCTCCATTTTATTCTTGGGATTTTCGTTGACAATTCTTCAACAAGTTTTTTGTATTTCTTTAAAGATGGTTCATTAGTTGTGTACTCCCCTTTTATCTGACGAATGACTAGCTGCGAATCACTGGTAATTCTAGCATTTTCTAATTTTATTTCTATTGCGAATTTTAGAGCATGTACCACAGCTTCATACTCTGTTTCATTATTAGTGGATGCGAACTCTAACCTAAATGAAAAAGCCATCTTTATTCCTTCTGGTGAAATTAATACAATTCCAACTCCATTACCTTCCCCATTTGAGGATCCATCCACCAATATCTCCCATCAATTTGGTTATGTTAACAAGTCTTTTGGATCTCCTTGTTCTTCTTCTATATCCATCATTTGCTCCACAGCTTCATCATCTTCTAAAGGAAATTCTGCTAGAAAGTCTGCAACAACTTGTGACTTTGGGAAAGATAATACTTCATATTTAATTTCGAAATGTCCTACTTGCGCATTCCACCTCTCAACTCTACCTGATATTTTTGAGTTCTTCATCACTGATTCAATTGGTACCTTTGTTAACACTTTAACTTTATGTGCCTGAAAATATATGCGGAGCTTAAAGGTCGCATAAACCAATGCTAGAGTTAGTTTTTCAATTTTAGAATAATTTCTTTCTGCGGCATTGAACGTCTTGCTGATGTAGTAAATTGGTTTTTCAACTCCTGCATCTACTCGCAATAACACAACACTTAATGCATGCGAAGTTGTCGCGAGATAGATTAGAAGCTCTTCTCCCGGTTCTGCCTTTTGTAAAATAGATGTATTCGCCAGGTATTCTTTTATTCCTTGAAAAGCTTTCTCACATTCTTCTGTCCACCTGAATTTCGTTCCCTTTTTTAGTATGCTGAAGAAATGTTTACATTTATCAGATGATCGCGAGATGAACCTTCCCAGCGAAGCTAAGAGTCCATTTAACTTTTGCACATCTTTTACTGTTGTTGGTGTTGGCATATCGCGAACTGCTTGCACTTTTTATGGATTAACTTGTATTCCTTCCTTGGATACAATATATCCTAAAAAAATTCCTGACGCAACTCCAAAAATGTATTTTTCTGGATTCACCTTGATATTAAAGTGCCGCATCTGTTCAAAAATCTCCTTCAGATCTTGTACATGGTTTTTAGCTTCTTTACTTTTTATCAACATGTCATCTACGTACACCTCTAATGTTTTGTGTATCCACTTTGTGAATACCTTCTCTACCATCCTTAGATATGTTGCTCCTGCGTTTCGCAAACCAAATTGCATTTTTGTATAAAAATATAATCCTCTTGGAACGAAAAATGCAGTATGTTCTTGATCTTCTTCGGCGAGAGGAATCTGGTTGTATCCTTTATACCCATCTAGGGAAGATATTCTATCATTTCCTGCTGCTGATTCGACCATTTGAGGTATATCTGGTAATGGAAAGTTGTCTTTAGGACAAGCTTTGTTTAGATCAGTAAAGTCTATGCAAATTCTTATCCCATTATTTTTCTTTGGAACCACAACCATGTTCTCTATCCACTCCGGGAATTTTGCTTGTCTTATAATTCGTGCATCAAGCATTTTCTGTAGTTCCTCTTCTATTTTGGGATGGTAAGTTGTTGCGATTTTTCTTATCCTTTGTTTAAATGGTCTTGCGTGTTTGTTGATCTCCAATTTATGACATGCAACTGATGGATCTATTCCAGGCATTTCATCCATGTTCCATGCGAAAATATCTTTATATTCTCGCAAGAGACTGACGGTTCTTTCTTCCTCGTCTGTGTCCATTTTAGTTCCAATCTTCAGCATTTTAGGTTATTCTTCAGTTTCAATATTTACTAATTTTGTTGGTTCTGCTGCAGCGTAACTTGCTTCAGGTTCTCCCATTGGTGTTGGTTCTTTTATAATTTTCGTTGGCTTATCTCCTTCCTGCGAAATTTCGCTGGCTATTCTTCTACTTTTATCATGTAAACTTTAAACTCCTATTCTTTCTTTATCTCTTTTGCCATCTTCCTGTGAGCTTTTCGCTTCTTCACTCGTCCTTCATTATTTTTTACTTCAATTTGATAACATAGTTTCGTACCTTCAACATCTCCCCTAATTTCACCAATCCCGCTTGGCATAGGAAACTTGATGCACTGATGTAATGTTGATGCAACAACTTTGATTGCGTGTATCCATGATCTTCCCAACAACATGTTATATGGTGACTCCATATCCACCACACATAGCGTTATTTGTGTTTCAATTTCTCCCAGGGAAATTCTCATTGTTATTTCCCCTTTTGGTTTAGTTGTGGACTTGCCGAAACCATGAATATGATATGTTGAATGAGACATTTCTTCATATTTGTATCCAATTCCTTTGTATGCATGATAAAACATTATATCCACTGAACTCCATGTATCCACTAGAGTTCTATTCATCGCCCATTCTTTCATAGATTTCGATGATTCTTCTTTTTCTTTTTGTGCAACTGTTACCGTGATTACCAAAGGAGATGTGTGGCTCAAATTTTCTTTTGGTATCTCTGCTGCTGTGAACTTAATTTTATGATTTTCCCAATCCTTCAACGGAGATATATTTTCTACCGTCATAATCTTCTTTCCTTCAAAATCTCGTTTATGTATTCTTCCTCTAATGTTCTCATGGAATTCATTAACCATCGTTTTTGTGATTACGTTGCACTCCAACCTTCTTTTATTCTTATTGATCTTAATTATCCCTTCTCCAGAAGATTTGTTGTTTTCTTCTATCATTTTCTTGATTTAGACAGCTTTCACAATAATTTCCACAATCTTTAATTAACAGAGTAATCCCCATTTCTAGCGCTAATATGTAGTAGCAGGAAATCCCACACTACACCCCTCACCAGAATTCATACAATCAAATCATTTTTAGATCAACAATCATAAATTTTATTGATTAATCTCACAACTTTTACAAGATAAAAAGGAAATGAAGCTAAAGAATTAACAACCGCTCTGGACTTTCTCTCTCCTAATAACTTGCTCAACACTCGAAAAATATCTCTGCCTTCCTTACGCTTGTTCAACTCTTTATATAGGGAATTACATAGTGGATGACAGCTAATATGTCCTTTATTTTTGGATATGACTTGCGATATTCTCGCAAGACTTCTATTGTCAACCTTCGCAAGCACTATAATCATCGCATAATCATCACACTTTTCTCATGTTTCTGCAATCGTCATCTGTTATGTTATTCTTCAAATTATTCTACGATGCCCGCAATGTGTTGTTAACCAAACTTCGCAAATGTGTCCTTCTTTCGATATTCAGATCCTACAGAAGGAGAAAGCCGCTCTTGCGAAATCCATCCATAAATGGGTCCCTAAATCCTCCATAGCCAAGAAGGGACCAAAAGTTAGTCATAAGAATGACACTCAATTGATAAATATTAGTAACAATGTTTTTGAGAGTGTATATGGGGAAAATGGTTCGCTGGTTTTTTAGGAAAGTGAAGAGTCGAGCGTGTTATCGAGACTCCTCAACCGATCAAACTGCTTAACCTCATACAGATGAACTGCAAAGGGAGTGATTAGGTTCGAGAGATTAATTTGTAGGGCTCCGTCCTAAACCAAGTCAATGGCCGTTCCATAGTCAATTCGGTCGCAAAGATGGAGATGGGTTGATCCGCATGAGGGAATCTGAGAATTGTGTGTGATCAATGATGATCAAGGATTGTGGATGTGTTGAAGGTTTCTGCAATAATTGGTGAACTGTTGAGTTCGAATAAGTTCTGATGGATTGATGAATTCTTGAGAGTAATTACTCGAAAAATTATGTGTAGACAATTGATAGATAGTGATCATTAGTTGTCCTCAATCAAGAATTCAGAGACTTATTTATATTGTCAGAGTTGTGAACACCTTGATCCATGTAAGTGTGATGGTTTCATGAGTGGAAGAGTGGGCAAGTGGAAGATCGTGGTAAAGTCAGTTCCATGTCGTGTGGAGACTTGACGGATCGTGCACCCACTACTTTGCTAACTCCTTCAACCGTTTACACAACTTTCACACATTTCTCGTCGTGGATGAATCCACGTGTTGTAGGACGCCATACCAAAACCCTAGTTGTTATCCCCCAATTTGACGTGATTAATGTCTCACGAATCGTGGAGTCTGCATGACAGATGTATACTTAGTTTGTCAGTTGTTGACTAATTAGACAGTGAGCCTAGGTTTTGTTGAATCGAGCATGTCTGACAAATGCTTAGCGATTCATGAATGTTAATGTTGCTCGTATGAGCAAGTATTGTAAATTCGACGAGTTGTTGAATATTAATGAGTTACTGAATATGTGGATTATTCGAGCAACTGAGCAAGTATTGCTCGATTCAAGGAAATACTAATAAATTACTGAATATTGATAGTTGGATCAATATTCGACAACTGAGCAAGTATTGCTCAACTCGACGAATTACTGAATATTAAGAATTTCACGAGCAACTGAGCAAATATTGTTGAATTCGATAAAATACTGAATATTGATAATTTGACGTGCAACTGAGCAAATATTGCTCAATTCAACAGATTACTGATAAATTATTAAATATTGATAGATGGATCAATATTTGAGCACGAAATATTTATTGGTGGCGTGACCCAATAAAATATTAAAATATTGGTAGATTACCAAATATTATATAATTAATCCCCATGGATCAACATGAATTTATTTGGTGTTCGAACTTGCTCAGAATAATGATTTGTTGAGCGTTTGTTCAAAAACCCTAATTTTTGATGAATTGCTCATTAGTCGACGAATTGCTGAAAATAGGTCATGAGCAAAGGAGGGACCAACCACATGAGACCATGGACATCCATGTGATGCCCTATTTCTCAAGTGAGCGTGCACCAGGGTTCTCGGTTGGAGAGTTGGTGAAGGAATGATGATTAAGTGTTGGTTTCATCATTTACTGAAATATTGTTGGGTTCAACATTAGGTGATAAAACCCATGTATGAAGGATGAGACTGACCAAAATAGCATGGGACCAGACCTTGGTGGTCACGGGCCATATGTTGTCCGTTTGAGCAATCTCCAGGTTGGTTGGAGAGAGTTTGGGCCCAATACGAGCAATTGAGCAAATTAGGTCAAAATTATGAAAAGGTGTGGGACCGGCTTTGTGCAAGCCCTAGGAATAACTTTGGTCGGTCATTAAGGCATGCACGTGTTTCCATGATGTCCGTTCTTCCGTACTGAGAGTTTCAGTATTCTCTGATGTGTGTTCGAGCAACATTGTGAATTTTCAGAAGAGTTTCATCTTGACTGAAATTCTTGATTTTGTTGGAATGAGCATGTATGCTCAATTGATCAATATTTTGTAAATATTAAAATAAGTATATTTTAACAATTAAAATTGCCGTGAAAGGATAACCGGTCGTGTGACCCTGTTGGCTTTGGTATTTCGTGATTTGAGCAAAATTTGAGAAGTTATGACGAAATCATGATTTTTGCTCAAACCAAGGAGTTTCATGAATATAGAAAAATAATAATTATTAAAGTCTAGGGATTACATGGTGTGGGACCGGCCATGTCTAGGGCATGGATGGCCGGCTATGTTTCCCGGTCCCTCACACCTTTTCCTATTTTATAATATTATTTTTCATGAATCCGTGATGTTATGGAGAATCCATGAGTTTTGTTGAAATGGAGGAGTTTCATGAATTTGGGGAATAATAATTATAAAAATCTAAGGATTGCAAGGTGTGGGACCGGCCACGACTTGGGCATGGCTGGCCGGCTAGGTTTCCCTATCCCGCACACCTTTCCTTATTTTATAATATTATTATTTTTCATGAATCCGTGAAGTTATGAGGAATTCATGAATTTTGCACAAACAAGGAAAATTGCTAAATTTGAAGGAGTTTTTCATGAGTTCATGAAAATAACAAAATAGGGAAAAATAATGGAGGAGGCATGGGACTGACCACATCTAGGGCATGGCCGGACGGCCGGTGGGTCAGGCCCATGGGCGCCTCCTATTATTTTATTATTATTTGTTGTTTTCTCCTGTTTTGCGTATGATTCCTCATTTGTTCATATTTTTTGGATGCTCTTTCGTGCATCCAGGTGCTCAGTCATGCATCATTGTCGAATACACTTACACCATTTTCGTGGGGCTTACTCAGTGATAGTTCAGATGCCCGATTTTTGAGTATTTATTACTAATTTATGAAATTCAGTGGAGAATGATTCATGAAACTGAGTAATAAAGTGAGTAATTATTTATTATCAATCCATAGGATCAGCCGTGGATTCGACCATGGATTCAGAATAATAAAGCGAGTATTACCATTTCGTGGGATCATAGATTCGACCACATAATCAGTGTAATAAAATTGTGTATTACCATTCCATGAGATCATATGTGGATTCGATCATGAAATCAGAGTGATTAGATAAAATAGATTATATTCTAGGAATTCAGTGGTGAATGTCATGATAGAACTAATCTATGTGCATAGTCAGGAGACGGCTGATATCCTGAAGGCGCTCTCAAATATTACGGAGAACACCTGAGTCTATACACGGCATCTGTACATAGTTAGGATTAGTGAGTGTCACTGTCCTGGAGGAATTGTTGCTCTCAATCTTACGGAGAACCTACCAATCGTTCTTCTATGTAGAGGGGGGTCTCTCTCCTGTAGTCTTGGAAAAATGAGTATCACCGACGTCCTGAAGGCGTTAAGCCCTCTCAGAAAATAATTATGTAGGAGGACTGCCCAATTCCATTATTCTACATAGAGGGCACAATGAAATGCCAGGGATCGAACGACCAGCTAGTGGAGGCTTTTCGAAAGACATATTCATCATGGCTTCGTAAAATATAAATCGTCACATGCCTGAAGTCGAATCAGAAACATGCAGTATCATGATTTTACGGTTTTTACCTTTGTTGAAAATCCACCATCAACAGAGAGTTTTCTTAAAAGACTAAAGAAAGACATATTGATGTCTAAAGTCTCTTAACGAATGAATATTGTGATAATGATACTCTTCATCACAAATCAAATGAGAAAAACAAGAGATGGAACAAGAGTAATAAGAAAACCAAGCAAGAGATCAAGACTGATGATCCTGTCTTAGTCACTTGTGACAAAGAAGACAAGGCTTGACTCAACATAACCTAGCTATGTTGTAATGTGCATGCTCACCTTTGTGCTCAATCTTATGAAGGGTGAGGAAGCACATGAAACTGAGCACATGACCTCTCGGTTATTATATGATTAATTAACATCTTTAGGGAGACTTATTTTCTTCTATACTCATACCTTCTCTATCTATATTTGAGATTTTGATAGAAACGGTAATTTTGAGTTTATTATGTTGATATATACTGATCATATATGTGTAGCTCTTGTTTTTATGATTAAAACGAGCTAAAAATCACTAAATTTGGACATTATATGCAAACGTTATGTCTAAAACAGTTTAGTGTTGTGATCCATCATAAGTAATCACCGTAACCGGTCCTGGTGATTGGTATGATCCATCACAAGTATTGTAACCGGTCCTGGTGATTGGTGTGACCCATCACAAGCAATCACCGTAACTGGTCCTGGTGATTGGTGTGATTGGTCCATACGAAGGAGTGTAAAAACGGTTTTGCCTATAACTTCTTCGTCCGAACTCGGAATGACCTCATTCTTCTTGCATTGGTTTCATAATTTAATTCCCTACAATATTGAAGTAATTTAAATACGTGATTTTCTTTTGAATATTTATGGTGTATTGCAAATTGGTTTTATGGTATGTCTGATTTCGGTTTTCATAACCTTAATATTCAATCTCATATGATGTGAACCCTTATGGTTTGTGTGACATTTTGATTTAGCCGGATTAAGTTTTATCCCAAGTTGGTAGGCTTTATCAAAGGATTATAAGGTGTTCCGATTGAGACTCATATGTGAAAATTCATAATGTGTTGAATCAATTTTTGTTTACATGAATTGTTTTTAGCATAAACATATGTGTTTCGGGTTTTCAAATTTTGCTATTGGCATGCATTAGTTAAAACCAATTCAAACTTTCTCTGGTAAAGGTTGCTCTTTGTTGTTGTTCTTTTGTTCTTGTGAGAGGATGACAACATACTGGGGGAGAGTTCTAACTTGAACTTGTGCTTAATGATATATCTTTCTGGGGAAAAGAGGATGCGGAATCTGAGGTAATGAATTTGTTAGTTAATGGTTTTCCTGTTTAAGAAAAGCCTGCTTATATTGCATATATTTTTATTTTGCTTAAAAACATTTCGGTATAATTGATATATATTCCATTATGTGTGTGTGTAATTCAATTATTTCCGGTTAAGAAAAACTGTGTCAATTTATTTGGCTTATTTTTTGGTATCATCTTTATTGTTGATATCAAGTGTTTTTGCTTAACGAAATTTCGGTGCTATAATGTCTATGTTTGTTTCAATTGCTTCCAGTTAAGAGAAATAATTGTGCAAGTCAATTTATTTGGTTTGTATGTATTGTTTATGGCTTAAAGAAATACGGGATCATTTGTTTAGTCCAATTCGATTCTGGATAAGAGAAACTAAGTTAATTATAATCTTAGTTAGACTTATCAAATTGAAGGATTCAATTATTCAAGTCTAATCGAATGCCTTGACAAGAAATACTAGTTAACTAACCTAGTACTTGTCTTGTCTAAAGTGAAAGGTCTAAGTTATTGTCTAAATAATTAGAACCTGATTAGAAAAATAAAGTTAATTCTGATCTTTATTTTGGTCTTATCGAAATAAGCGATTGTATGTGTACAATCGGTTTAGGAAGGGAACTAAGTTTCTTAGTCAATTTGTTAAACTATTAGGGAAAATTTCTTCGGGCAATTGTTTCTCTGATAACATATTAAAACCAAATTACTCATAGTTTCGGTTTTGATATTGGTTATCAAAAGTGGTATGTGAAACCTTTGTGCTTAACTCTTATAGGTTGTACAAGTGTTTTAGATTTGTAAGATCCTTTCGGCTTGACCTTTATTTGCTCGAACATTTGTCGTTTTGTGACAAAAAAGGGGAGAAATATATGGAGTAAACAAGTGATTTGTAATCACTAAGGAAAGGAAAATTGTGCTTAGACGTTATATCTAACGAAGAGTAAAGCATTGACTAAGGGGGAGCAACATATCATATTGTTATTGTAGTTATTTGGACTACAAAAGAGAAATAACAAAGATGTTCGATTGAAAATCTACTATCTTACCTTTATGGGGAGTATAATCATTGTTATTAAAATGTCAACAATGGTGTAGTAGCAGAAAATCCCACACTACACCCCTCACAAGAATTCATACAATCAAATCATTTTTTAGATCAACAATCACAATTTTTATTAATTAATCTCACAAATTTTACAAGATAGAAAGGAAATAAAACTAAGGAATTAATAACCGCTCTGGACTTTCTCTCTCCTAATGACTTGCTCAATACTCGAAAAAAATCTCTCTCTTCCTTACGCATGTTCAACTCTTTATATAGGGATTTACATAGTGGATGACAGCTAATATGTCCTTTAATTTCGGATCTGACTTGCGATATTCTCGCAAAAGTTCTATTGTTAATCTTCGTAAACATTCAAAACATCGCAGAGTCTTCACATTTTTCTCATGTTTCTACCTTCGTCATCTGTTACTTCATTCTTCAAATCATCCTGCGACGCTCGCAATGTGTTGTTGATCAAACTTCGCAAACGTGTCCTTCCTGCGATATTCTGATCCTACATCTTGCCTCTTCTTATGTCTTCTCTGTGAAGGGGAGAATGTCATGAGAATCCATTCTTCAATATGCCGCAACTGTTCATCTTTTCATATTCTTCTGTACTGACATGCTTCTGTATTTTATGCAAATTTTGTTACACGTATCTTTTCTTCCATCCATCTCTTGACACGTCTTTTTCAACCGCTACTTTTTAACCGCTCACGTCCACTCTTCACATTAAATGCACTTATCCTCTCAAGAATTTCTACTCTCTATATATATTCTCCCTATTCTTATCTTCTCTTCTTTTTACTTTCTTCTCTGTTTCTCTGCAATCTTACTGTTCTTTTGTAAATTCCGCTTCTGCCACTATAAATTTTCGTGGTTCTCCTTCTTTTGATTTTTACTACCTTCCTTCATTCCCATACTAAAAATGCCTCCGGCTGGTCGTAAAAACGAGATTGCCTTTAAAGAAGTTCGAGAGAAACTTCAAACCAGAGGTTTTACTTTATCTCACATTCCTAGTCAAAACCCTAAATCTAATCTTTATGCCAGGTTATTCTCTGATAATTCTTGTAGTAATAGAAAGATCATAATCTCGTTAGGTCAACTGCTCGCTGGTCTTACTATTCCCCTTTATGATCCTGAACTTCCCTTATTCTATGAAATACTTTCTCATGCGAAGTTCTCGCGAGCAGTATATCAATTGAGTGGAGATTGCATTCTCTTAATGCTCGAGTTTGCGAATCGTGGTGCTGGTAAGGGATCTCTTTACCCCTCAAAAGTTAAGAATCCTAAGTTTTCTGATGTTGCGATTATTCCTGCGAAGTATACCATAGAAAATTTCTTTGCGAATTATGAGATAATTCCCATGAAAAGAGATAGCACTTGCTGGGGCATTCGTTTAAGGAAGAAGGTTGATGTTGACAATAATAAGGTATTCATGCAATACATTGATTGGCATCCTGGTACCAATACAACCCCACGTCATTCTAGCGATGATAAATGGTGTATCTTTCCCCTAATCTTAGAGGGTTCATACATCTCCGGCTCTCATGTTTTACCTGCGAATCTCGCAGCATACCAACCGTGGGTATTTAAATGGCATGAGAGGGAAACTGAGGTATATTTCCACACTTTGCTTGAGTTGTTATTCTTTTCACTCTCATATATAATTTTTCTGACCACTCCAACGTTTTCACTTGCAAAATTGTCAGATTGAAAGCAAGCTATAACAAGACTGGGAAAGTCGATACTTTATCAGCTCTTCAATCAATCACAGATGAAGTAGGAAATATTCTCTTATGATTCTTCACAATATATTATTGCCTCTATTTCTTATCTTTATCTGTGTGTGTAGGTTATCGCTGAAGTGGAAGAACCTGTCAAAGTTGCGAAGACTAGGGGTAAAGGCAAGAGTATTTCTCGCAAAGATGAATCCGCTGCCCCTCCTTCAAATAAATGAAAAGTCCAATCTAACGAAAGTTCTAGGGATCATAACGATGATGATGATGTTTCTTCTGCGAAGGAAGTTTTTCAACCTGAGTCTTCTATGGACAAATTGTCCAGTATATTTTCTAATACTATGCAAGGAATTAGTGATACTTCTCTTACTAACGCTTGCAAATCCATAGCTGTTATCTGTGATGCCCCCCCTCTTAGAGAATAATGAATCTCTGCGCGGGGTTTCAGGATCTATTTCTCCAAATTTCTTACATTCACTCAATAGTTGGGTAAATTTTCATACTTATACTTTTATTCTTTTTATTTTTGTCTTGAATTCTTAATTTATTCTGAAAATTCATTGCATTACTTCGCAGGCTGGAAAAGCTTCTTATGATATTACCGCAGATTTAGAAAAAAGGCATACAACATTTGAAAAGAAGTATCTCGATCTTCGCAAGAAGAATGAGAAATTGGAGGCTGAAGTTGATGGTCTTCGCGAGAAGAACAACCAATTGGAAGCTGAGACTGCTAATCTTCGTGGAAAGAACATACAGCTGGAATCTGAGACTGCTGCCCAAAAGGATAAAATCTCTGGTCTTCAAGATGCCAATAAGAAACTCTATGGTATAAAACTTTTTCTTCTTTTTCTTCATTTCGTTTTCTCATTACCCTTTCTTATATGGTTCGCCATTTTGCAGACGTTTATAGTCTTTCTGATGAGGCTATTCTTCTTCATACATTTCCCAATCTTATGGATGATGATGCTCTTCTTGAACACCTGAATTCTTCTCTAAATAGTTTTACAAATAATAACATTGAATCTCTTCCCATAGGTGAACTCAGATCCAAACTTCGCTTCTTAGAAGTTGACTATAGATCCGTCTTGACTATGGCTAATAAATTTAAACGTTTCATTCATAATTCCAAAGAAGAAATCAATAGTTTAAGAACCAATAATAGTGACCTCATATATGAAAAAGATCGTATTTCTCTCTAAGGTTCTCATACTTTAGCGAAATTCCAAGTAACTCTTCTTGAGGTCCAAATTGAAAGAGATGATCTCAAACATAGAAATGATGTGCTTTGTGAAAGAGAGAATCAAACTCGCTCCCGTCTTCTCATAAATGATGATGATGAATTTTCTTGGGCTGCGAAAGTTCTAGATAATGCTAGAAATAGTTTAGGTGTAAATGTTAGTCTTCAAGATGAGCAAACATCCTTAATTAGAGATATGATCTCTAACAGAGAAGGTTGTTAATTGTTCCTCCTTATCTAGTTGTTTGCTTTTTCATAATCCTCTATCAGGATATTAATTTATTGTTATATGTTTGCAGAATCTGAAGAGAGATATCGCAAGAGAATTGATGAGCTTGAGAATGAGAAAGCGAAGCTCGCAAAAGATTTATCTTCTCGCAATGAGAAATGTTCAAGATTGAAGACTCAAATGAAGATCACTATTGCGAATTTTGGGAATGATGCAATTTCTTTTCGCAATGACACCATCAAGGAGATCTGTGATGACAACAAGATTCCTCACTCCAAATATCCTTGTCTCTTACACAAATTTCCAGAAAATGTTCCTAATTTGGTCATCTCTGATAGTGAAGCCGATGAAGAAGAATCTGAAGAAGATGGAGAGGAAGAGTCTGAAGAAGATGAGAAAAAAAGCTCTAGTGAAGAATCTGATGGAGATAATGAAGAATCAAGCACGAAATAGATTTTTCTTCCTTGTTTTGTAAAACTTGTGCATTCGTTCTTTGATCTTCTATTCTTGTAATCTATCACTGCGAATTTCTCCAATCTTCAATATAAGCTCTTTTTGGTTTCATCCTGCATGTGTTAGAAATTTTTTCTCTCTTGCAATATTATTGACCGAAATACAGTTAATTTTTATGCGTAAATCTATCATGTGGAAACAAATAACATATAATTTATTCTATGCATTCCCATACTTGACTCTGTTATTTGTATTCAGATGAGTGATTGAGCATGTTACCTTTATTTAGTAAAATAATTTGCGATAAAATCGCAATTACCTCCGTATAATATCGCAATCATAAATTGTAAGATTGCATTCTTTTTTGTATTCTGATGTGGTCTTATTTTGCCTTCCTAAGTAAAGGTCTTATTTTGCCATCTTTTTTCATTGCGACAAAATCGCAGGACGTCTCTACACTTTCATGTAGAAACCCATTGATCTTGCCTTAAATTTTTGTTCTTTTGTATTTTTGCTGCGACAATATGCCAAGCCTAAATTTTCTTGTGAAATTAAAACCCCGTGACATTGCCGTATTGCGACGAAATCGCAGGACGTCTTTACACTTGCATGCAATGACCCATTGATCTCGTCTTATCTTTTCTTTTGTATTATTGCCTCTTAAAGAATGTTGCACAAATATGACAAGTCTAAATATTCTTGCGAAAATATAGCCTCATGACATTTGCATCTTAAGACACTTATCATCTCCTTAATGGAGGGTGCCTCCCTTATCTTCCCCCTGGTTGCCCTTTCAAGGAGACGTACTTCTGCCATATAAGACTAGATCCTCCCATCCAGTCTTAACAACAACCAGTTGTTTTCGCAGCCTCTTATCTTTTTTTCCTATATGGCTTATGGTTACGAGACTGCACCCTAATTGGGGTTTTCTTCGGGCCGAGTGCATCATAGCCAAGACATGCCAAGAACAGCCAGGGTAGTTTCATATGCCCCAGGCACTCTTGTCTCAACCGTGTACCTCGGCGCCTTAGTCATATTCTGCACCCCTTAGAAGAGACCCTCAGTCGTCCAACCTAAATCATAAGTCTAGGTTGTAAATCCAAGGTACCTCTCCTGGATGGGATTTCATTGACCCCAAATCTCCATGACTCAGGTTCCAACAGCGGTGTAACCTTATCGCTGAGTCATGTAACAGATACCCCCTTCTATGACACACTTTAGGTCTTACATTTGCCTCTTGCGAAATTTTATTCACGAACTAGGGTGTACGTCATAAAGGTTCGTCCCATTCTAAGGATTATTCTTTTGCATTTTGATGCATGTCGTAAACCACAACAAATTAATTAATATTTTACTACCTAATTAACAAGTAATATAGGGTAGTCAAGATCGATCCCACGAGGAGCACGAGATTCTAGTTGTCTTATAATGTCACAAAGGGGGGTATGTTTTATATAAGTAAAATAAAATAAATAAACAAAACAATTTAAAAGATAAGAGAAATCAATAAGAGAGATTAGATCAAGGAATCCTTCTTCGCTGCAAAACAATGATTCAAGTTATGTTCTTTTCCACTTTTTATTAGTCATAGATTATCACCAACCGTAGGATAGCAGGTTCGCTTAGCTAACCCCAAAATTCCTTATTTCACTGAGTAACAGGTCCGCTTAGTTATCAGATTCTATTCAAAAAACCACCTTGAGGTTCGCTTACAAGATGTAATTCCCCGAATACATTAAGATTTATGAACTTAGGTTTAGTACTAGTAGTTAGACTCGGTTCGCTTGGTCCACTTTCTAGCGTTGTTTTCACACACAATTGCTCCACGGAATCCCTCCGCAAGGTCTCGTGTTTTCTACTTGTGTAAAGAGTCAAGAAACGATTACTTATCCCCTAACCTTCACTAGCTTTAGATCAAATTAACAAATCATTTTAGTATGCATCCTAAACAACCTATCAATCAATCATAAACACTCATATTAGTAAAAACAAACGATAATCATGTGAAAATTCAAAGTAGATTTAAAACAAAACTCAAAACATGTTAAGAACTAGGAATTCATCCTCAATCAATAAAATTAGTTACTCATATTAAAGAGTTCACACAAAGAATAAAGAAAAGAAAAGTGTTGTGTGTGTAAGTGTAAAGAAGTGTGGAAGTGTGTATAGAAAAGTAGAGAACTTCTTTATTTATAGGCTTCAATGCTCTCCATATCTTCCAAGGAATAGAATCCCTTTCCTTTAGCAATTCAACTTCCAAATCCAAGCCTTTCTCAAATCTCCCATCTTCTCTTTCCATATTCAAACCAAATTATTCATCCAATTCCAAGTCCAAGTCTTCACATCCCATGAGAGAAATCCACACAAAATTCTGCAACTTTGGCTCGCAGGAAAACTGGGTTTTTGGCCGGAAATAGGCTGGAATTCGTCACCGCCGGCAACCTGAGATTCTCTCCGGTCAAGGTATATTCCGTCAGTCTACCGTTAAGACTAACGGTTAAATCAGTCAAACTTAACAGTCAAGACGTCTTCTGTTAGTCAAGGGAGTCAAGGCAAAGAGTGGGTCAGCTTCTAGTCAGCTTCTGAGTCATGATGATTCGGCTTACTCACCGAGTCATTCATCAGGATTGGTCAATACCGGCGTCGAGTCGACTCGCCGGATTATAAAATCGGGCAGAGTTCCGTTTGTTTACAGGATTTTCTCAGGCCGATTTCAGGCCGTTCTTTCAGGTCCATACCCTGTATACAATCCTAAACATACATCTAAGTTTATCATTCTGTATCTCTTGATTCAACAACAGTATCACACAAATCCAACCCTAATCAATCCACCGAAACCTGTCTGCTTCTTCTTCCGATTATGAACTTATCAGCAAACCCATCTCCGCCTTACCTTTTTCTCAAAATCATCTTGAATTCTCAACATCAACACCCATTCTCTCCATGTTTCGATCCATAAAAACCCTAAGATGCAACACCTCATACCCGTTCTCAATCTTTTCTTAGCAGCAGACTTTCCCATCTCACAGATTCAATCTCGCGTTCATCCATTACTGCAGCCACGAACCCTAATTCCACTTTACCCCATCTGAATCTTCAATCGGCAACACAGCTCTGTCTCTTAATCTTTCAATCGATCCCCTTTGTTTTATGTTCTTGATCTCCTCTTCAATTTATTTCGATTTCTCTTCTCGATCTTGTTTTGGTAACAATTTCAGCAGTAGTTGCACTGCTTCATCAATACCGGTGAGAGACAGAAAAATGAAGAAGAAAATATCTTCTCAGTCGACTAGGGTATAGGTGTTGGGATGGATTAAGACACCCCTCATAAGAGCCACCCATATTGGGTGTTTTTAACATTTCTCATCTAATACAAGACTGGATACCCCTTAACCAGAACTGGCTGTATTTAATACTTCTCACAAAAAGGGTTTCCCCTTAACCTTGACTGGACTCCAGATAGTGTCCGCCTGAAATGACAATTTTGCCCTTTTGCTCAAATTGGGTGATTTCTTCCTCTTTTCTCCGTGCGACTCCAGAGTACCTAATAACTCAAAAACACGCATAAAATACATAATTTACAAGAAAAATAGCAAAGAAAGCATAAACTCTATATATAGTAAATACGGTGTATTCTACACCTATCAAATTCCCCCACACTTAGATTTTTCTAGTCCTCGAGCAAATTAAACTAAAACTTACAACTTCAAAGCTTTCCAGCGTTCCAAGCATCCAAAGAGCTATGAGGACATAGAGTTTCTGCATGCTAGTAATAAGAAGTTAGAAATACTAAAGAACATATTCTCATTCTTAAATGTTGAGTGAGAAATAACCACACCATAATGAGAGAACACGTGTTTGAGAAACGATCAATAAGCATTTCGCCTCTACTTATGCCTCACCAAAAAGGTTTTATGATAATTGCACTCAAAAAGACGGCTTTTTTATGGGTCTCACATGTGTGCAGGTAGGAATGAAGAGAGAATTCCCGCAACACGTTGAATGGTGGGAAGGACAACTTCCGAAATATTTTAAAAACCCACATCTTTTAACATTTTGAAAAACCATTTTTCTAACGATCTCTAAGAAAGGAAATCAACCACTATTATCGAGGATGAGATTACTTACTTACCTTCACATCCAATTGCCAATTATGATAACACCATTCTCACGGAATCCAATAGAAACGTCTTCCTCTCCTCGTCTTCATCTTCTTGGTCTTCGGCTTCAACTATTGATGATAAACTTTCGAATTTCTTAAATCCTTGATAATTTGTAACCTTTTTCCTTAAGATACATGTCGCTTGAAACTTCCTTATAGATTTTCCTTCCCCACGGCTTATTAAATAAAAACAAACACAATAATAGATATTTCTCTTGTCTCATATTTTTCAATCAATTTTTTTTTTTTAGACAAGAGAAACAAAATACAAATCAAAGTGAAAAATAAAACAACCATGGTCGTGGAAAAGTACTTTACCTCTTGATTCTTCACAACTTGTATCGTCTCAAAATCATAAACTTCAATAATTCTCACCTTTTACTTTTCTTCGCTCTTGTAAATAAGTCTTCATACTTTGATATAAAATTACCTCATTGTATTTTGCTTTACTTGGATTTGAAATTTGCTCTTTTTCTTGTTCCATTGTTGCTTGTAAACCTCGAACGTCTTCAACTTTCCTTGTAGATTTTGATGTCGCTCCTTGTTGATAATTGTGGTGTTTCTATGGACCCGTTGTTGTCGAGAGAGAGAATGGTACTAACTGCAAATCGAACTACAAGAAGGAGGCTTTCATCCATAGGCGTCACCCTCATGATTGAAAAAAATTAGCACTCAAGAGATCAAAATAGTGCTGAAATTGGTGTGAAATTGGTGTGAAATTGGGTAGCTCACCATTCTACCCGGAATTAACATACGGTGACACACACTCAAAAGAAGCTCTTTAGTAAAGGAAAAAATTCTGGTCGGTGCCTCACATGATATAAAAATGGGTAGTCTCCACTAATGATTGATCATCAACTCTAATAATACATTCTTCTCTGCTCCTAATTTTCATCACCGACATGATTAAATCCATTATTTAACACTCTAACAAGTAAGAAATCCGAGCGTAGTTCCCTAACACTTCCAAGTTCAGTTATGTCGGTCAGAATTCTCTATGTAAACATACCTAGAAGTATGCTAGTGACTCTAAAATCTCTAAAAGTTGAAAGTTTTATGCAAATTTTTTTTTTTTAAATATGCTTAACCACTCCCCCATACTTAAACCTTACATTGTCCTCAATGTAATTGAATCCTCCTAGTAAAGTCAAGGTGGGAAATCCTAATATGATATGGAACAAGAAAAATAAATAACAAAATAAAAAGCAAAAGGTTAAGAAATACAAAACCGGTGGGTTGCCTCCCACTTAGCGCTTGTTTTAAAGTCGACGACCCGACATGGCTCTTGTAAGATTCATTCCCCATATGCTAACAATCGAAAAATTTGGGGATCCTCCCATAGTACCTGTTTTGCACACAATAACTCCATACAAATGTTAGCACAAGAAAATAATAGTAAAGTTATAAATCGATAGAAATTTCCCCACACTTATTCTTGTCCACACTCGGAAGTGTATAAAGAACATAGAATTTGGGAACTTCCATGTATTTCTCTTGGCAAACCTGCATAGTGTTAGCATCAAGTGTTTCCAATGGTGGATATCGAGAAACAAAATCATTCAAAAATACTTTCGAAGCACATACATTCAATCCAATAAGAGGTAAAGGAGAAGAATTAATATGCCAAGGGTTAGACAAACCTTGCACAATTTCTTGTATTACGAAATCTTCTTCATCCTTAAAAAATTCAAGTGAATTACTTACCTCTTCCATATCGTGGTCCTCTATCAAACCTTGCAACCATTCTTCATCATTTTCTACCTTAACCAAAGTCTCGGCATCATTATAATCATTAGCAAGTTCAATTGGGTCTTCCACAAATTCAATTAATTCAGTTTGATTATCGAGCATCATCTCTTCAACATCTTCATCATCAGAATCGGGCCATTCCTCTCTCATAAAATCTTCTTCGGTGTAAATTGTAAGATCTTCTTGTGAGGGTGTTATACCGTTTACAACAATAGGTAAGTCACACACAATCTCCTCCTTTTGAATAGGCAAAATATCCTTATTATGATCCGGAGTTGGAATAACTTCCTCATTGTTGCAACGCTCATACACTTCCGCGGACTCATATCTTTCCGTAAGGAATTTTTTCCAAGAACTAAATGCATCTTCTTCAAGCTCTACCTTTTGAATAGGTGATTGATCATTATTAAGATCAAGGCTCGAGTAAGCTACACTAGCGTCATCAAAAGTCTCCAAAGGTTGGTCCTTTTCAACACAATCATCTTCATTGTCGGAATCACCATAATAAGAATCGTCGTCGGTTTCATTACCTTTATCTAGACGTCATTTAAGTTCCATATGAATGGTCCTACTAATTCCTGCGATAAGCTCTTCCGAGTCTCCATCATCTTCCAATTCGTATAACTTTTGTGCAAGTTTCCGGACGTTCACACGCTTACCACCATTGGATACAATAGGTTCTCTTTCCCATGAATCTTCCCTTTGAATGGGTGAATGATCATAACTACGATCCGGAGTCGGGTAAGAAAAAGTGTTGCAGAAATTGGTTTGTGCGACGTTCTTCTTTCACGGTCTAGTATTTTCCGAAAGTCTTACAATTCATTGATAATATGCATACAACTTGAATGAAGCCAATTAGAAGTAGATTTATCCCACCTTGGTGCTTGACTTACATACCCGTTACAAGGTTGTTGATATGTATGAAAATATTCATAAGACTCCGTAGGATATTGATCATAGCCAAAAAATTGGTTTTGATTGTATCCTAAGGATGGTTGGAAGTTTCCATAATGTTGAGGTTGAAAACCGTATTGATTGTTGTAATATGCTTGATCTTGTCCACCATACATGGAAAATCGGTACCTGAAAATTCTCAAAAACTAAGTTAGATACGATATAGAATCCAATAAAGCAAGAATAATGCAAAAAGTAAAAAGAAAACAACTAAAATCATCCGATGCTCCCCGGAAACGGCGCCAAAATTTAATGTGTGTCGTAACCACAACAAATTAATTAATATTTTACTACCTAATTAACAAGTAATATAGGGTAGTCAAGATCGATCCCACGAGGAGCACGAGATTCTAGTTGTCTTATAATATCACAAAGGGGGGTATGTTTTATATAAGTAAAAGAAAATAAAATAAATAAACAAAACAATTTAAAAGATAAGAGAAATCAATAAGAGAGATTAGATCAAGGAATCCTTCTTCGCTACAAAACAATGATTCAAGTTATGTTCTTTTCCACTTTTTATTAGTCACAGATTATCACCAACCGTAGGATAGCAGGTTCGCTTAGCTAACCCAAAAATTCCTTATTTCACTGATTAACAGGTCCGCTTAGTTATCAGATTCTATTCAAAAGAACCACCTTGAGGTTCGCTTACAAGATGTAATTCCCCGAACGCATTAAGATTTATGAACTTAGGTTTAGTACTAGTAGTTAGACTCGGTTCGCTTGGTCCACTTTCTAGTGTTGTCTTCACACATAATTGCTCCACGGAATCCCTCCGCAAGGTCTCATGTTTTCTACTTGTGTAAAGAGTCAAGAAACGATTACTTATCCCCTAACCTTCACTATCTTTAGATCAAATTAACAAATCAATTTAGTATGCATCCTAAACAACCTATCAATCAATCATAAACACTCATATTAGTAAAAACAAACGATAATCATGTGAAAATTCAAAGTAGATTTAAAACAAAACTCAAAACATGTTAAGAACTAGGAATTCATCCTCAATCAATAAAATTAGTTACTCATATTAAGGAGTTCACACAAAGAATAAAGAAAAGAAAAGTGTTGTGTGTGTAGAGGTGTGCAAAAATGTGCACAAAAGTGTATAAAAAGATGTGTGTAAGTGTAAAGAAGTGTGGAAGTGTGTATAGAAAAGTAGAGAACTTCTCTATTTATAGGCTTCAATGCTCTCTATATCTTCCAAGGAATAGAATCCCTTTCATTTAGCAATTCAACTTCCAAATCCAAGCCTTTCTCAAATCTCCCATCTTCTCTTTCCATATTCAAACCAAATTCTTCATCCAATTCCAAGTCCAAGTCTTCACATCCCATGAGAGAAATCCACACAAAATTCTGCAACTTTGGCTCCCCGGAAAACTGGGTTTTTGGCCGGAAATAGGCTGGAATTCATCACCGCCGGCAACCTGAGATTCTCTCCGGTCAAAGTATATTCCGTCAGTCCACCGTTAAGACTAACGGTCAAATAAGTCAAACTTAACAGTCAAGACGTCTTCTGTTAGTCAAGGGAGTCAAGGCAAAGAGTGGGCCAGCTTCTAGTCAGCTTCTGAGTCATGCTGATTTGGCTTACTCACTGAGTCATTCATCAGGATCGGTCAACACCGGCGTCGAGTCGACTCGCCGGATTATAAAATCGGGTAGAGTTCCGTTTGTTTACAGGATTTTCTCAGGCCGATTTCAGACTGTTCTTTCAGCTCCATACCCTTATATAATCCTAAACATACATCTAAGTTTATCATTCTGCATCTCTTGATTCAACAACAGTATCACACAAATCCAACCCTAATCAATCCACCGAAACCTGTCTGCTTCTTCTTCCGATTATGAACTTATCAGCAAACCCATCTCCGCCTTACCTTTTTCTCAAAATCATCTTGAATTCTCAATATCAACACCCATTCTCTCCCTGTTTCGATCCATAAAAACCCTAAGCCGCCACACCTCATACCCGATCTAAATATTTTCTTAGCAGCAGACTTTCCCATCTCACAAATTCAATCTCTCGTTCATCCATTACTGCAGCCACGAACCCTAATTCCACTTTACCCCATCTGAATCTTCAATCGGCAACACAGCTCTGTCTCTTAATCTTTCAATCGATCCCATTTGTTTTCTGTTCTTGATCTCCTCTTCAATTTATTTCGATTTCCCTTCTCGATCTTGTTTTGGTAACAATTTCAGCAGTAGCTGCACTGCTTCATCAATTCCGGTGAAAGAAAGAAAAGTGAAGAAGAAAATATCTTCTCAGTCGACTAGGGTATAGGTGTTGGGATGGATTAAGACACCCCTCATAAGAGCCACCCAGATTGGGTATTTTTAACATTTCTCATCTAATACAAGATTGGCTACCCCTTAACCAGAACTGGCTGTATTTAATACTTCTCACAAAAAGGGTTGCCCCTTAACCTTGACTGGACTCCAGATAGTGTCCGCCTGAAATGACAATTTTGCCATTTTGCTCAAATTGGGTGATTACTTCCTCTTTTCTCCGTGCGACTCCAGAGTACCTAATAACTCAAAAACACGCATAAAATACATAATTTACAAGAAAAATAGCAAAGAAAACATAAACTCTATAGATAGTAAATACGGTGTATTCTACACCTATCACATTTCAACTCTGTTGTAATTTATCAATCTCATTTTTATCATTAAGTAAAATATGTTTTTGAAATTTTCGCAACAAATCATCATACATCTCTTTTTCTTTTCTCAATATTTCTTTCATTTCACAATTTAATTTTTTTACCTTTACTGTTTTCTGCCTCTGTTTTTTTGTTTCTTTTCGCTACAGTCATTCCTTCTACGACATTTTCGCTGCTTGTTATTGCACCAACCATTAATCTCTCACTTTTTCGTTGAGTCATGTAACAGATACCCCCTTCTATGACACACTTTAGGTCTTACATTTGCCTCTTGCGAAATTTTATTCGCGAACTAGGGTGTACATCATAAAGGTTCGTCCCATTCTAAGGATTATTCTTTTGCATTTCAGCTCTTTCTTCGCAGGATTCTACATCAATTTCATAGAACTTATTTCCTTCATTCCAATCTCCCTTTATGATTCCAATGCCACTGGGATAAGGAAATTTGATGGACTGGTGGAAAGTTGATGCTACACCTAGAATCCCATGTAGCCAAGGTCGGACAATTAAGGCGTTGTAAGGCGATTCTACATCAACTACACATAATAGGATCTTAGAAGATATACTCTTTAATGGAATTCCCATAGTGATTTCCCCTTTAGGCTTATTGGAAGTACCATTAAAACCATAGATTTTATAGGTGGAAGGTATTATATCCTCATCTCTGCCTCACATTGTCTTATAAGCATGATAAAATAGGATATCCACAGAATTCCCGGTGTCAATTATAATTCTATTAATCGCCCATGAATCTTCAATTTCATCCTCATCCTCATCTTCATCCCCATTTCCATCTTCTTTTGGTTTTGGGTTTATGTCTAATCTTACCACTAATGGGTTGTCATGTGTTTCTCTTCCTGCGGGAACTTCTTCTGCGGTGAAAGAGATAGTCTGCTTTTGCCATTATTTTAGTGGTGAGATTTTTGCAATGATCATTATCTCTCTTTCATTAATATCTCTTGCGAAAACTCTTCTTAGAACATTGTCATGAAAGTCTTCAATTGTTTTGTACGAATGTACAATAGAATTACAAAATAGATTCTTCGCCTTTGATCCAACTTCTATGACAAATGTTTTTCCTCCTTTCATTGCGTTTACCCTGAGAATTTCTAGCGGTGGTGGTAAGAGTTGAAATTGAGGGTGCCCTATTAGAAAATGATTTAGCTTTCCCTAGTCTATCATTCCGAGAATGATTCTCTCTATGTTTCTGCATTCATTTGTAGAATGTCCATGAAAGTGATGATAAGAGAAAAATTCTTGACTTCTGTTATTTGGAAGCGGTTCTTTTCCCATGTTCCAGGGTGTTGGTATATTCTCCATTAAAATTATTGCTACCCAAATTTTTTCCAAACTAGTATTCAAAGGCGGCATCTTGATATCCTCCCATATCATTTTTTGACTTCCTGATCTTCTTTGATAATTTTGTCTTTGTCCTCCATAATTTTCCTGCGGTTGATCAAGTCTTTGTATTTTGTTGTTTCCACCTCGACTATAGAAGTTTCTTTCTTTCTCAAATTCTTCTTGGTCACGGCTTCCCATAGCTACTATTTTTTGCTGAGTATTTTCCATACTCTTTTCTTGTTGGACCTGCGAAGTGCTCGCCACTGCGTTTATCAACTTTGGTAGCAAACTCGCATTTGCTACTGATGAGCTTGTATTCGCAATGGGATATGATTCCATTTCATTCTGTCTTTCTTCAAGGGAAATATACTCCTCCTGCAGCTCCCATAATTCAGTCATTGTGATTGTATTCTTGATTCTAAAAATTTGAATGTACAACAGATTGGTTGCGAATATTGCGTTGATGAATGATAAAATAAGATATCTCTCATCCACGCGACCAGCCATCTCGCTACACATTGTCTTCCACCTTATGGTTAGATGCTTAAGACATTCTCCAATTCTTTGCTTTAATCCGAATACATCTTCAATCCTTGGTCGTGAAGAGTTGTTACTTATATATGCTCCTAAGAACGTAGTTTGCAAGTGGTTAAAAGATGTTATCGTGTTTTTGGGAAAACCCTCGAACCATTTCAACGCCTCCCCTGTTAAACTAGATGCGAAATACTTGCACAACACATCATCATGATTTTTCCACTGTAGCATACACCTTACATACGCCTTGATGTGTTGAATTGCACATGTCGTTCCGTCAAAAATGCTAGTTAATGCAGGCATATTGCACTTTGGGGGTATTCCTCCTAATTGTACTTCTTGTGTGAATGGAGTTTTCGCATCTTCTTCAATGGCCTCATCTAATTGGCTTTTGCCTCTTTCTCTTCTGTTATTTAGCATTCCTCTCATCTCTGCCAATTCTCTTAAGATTTGCTCATTTACACTTGGATTTTGGTTCATTGGTCTTTTAGGTTCTTCTTCTCTCCTTCTACGTGCATGCATGTCTTGTCTTGCGAGATTCTGTGTTTTTTCATCATCTTCATCTTGTCTCCTTCTGCGATTTCCTTCTTCATCTCCTTCTTGAATTCGCATATGATTATGCCTTTCATTTTCTCCTATGCGATTCTCTTCATTCCTCATCAATTCTATTTGTTGTCTTTCGATTCTCCTTTGTATTATATCATATTCTTCATTGATATTACCATTGTTACAATTTTTTTCGCGTTTTCTTTCTCGATTGTCATGATTATTCTGACGTATTGCTTCTTGGAGTTCTCTTTCCTCCATTTCTGCTCTCAATCTTTCTCTCTCGCAAGCTAAACGTGCTTGTTCAGCATAATGTCTCTCGATTTCTTCTTCAATTACTTGTTGATTTCTGCGATTTTCTCTCCCATATAATATTCTCCTCCCTTCCTCTTGATTTTCTTCACCATCTTGGTTATTTTGTTCTTAACGCTGCCTGTTTTGAGAAATTTCTCCATGTGGAATGTATCGATCTTCAATCACTTCTCTATTTTCACGACGTTCTCTATCTGGATTTTGCACCTCCTGCCTAATATTTCCCTCAACATTTTCTACAGGGGAGTTTTGTCTTTCTTCCCTTCTGATTGATCTTGAACTTGATCTTGTTGTGCTTCTTGACCTTCTATTCTGTAGTCTTATATTTTCCATTCTCAACTCATGATTCTGCCTTATCAAATTAGCAAGTTCTTCTGCTTCTATTCTCCTCTTTTCGTGTATTCTTTGTCCCAATGCCTCTAATGCTTCAATCTCTTCATTTCCATGAATAATACCCCCAACTGCTTCTTGATCTTCCTCTACTCGTCTATCGTTTCTTAATTGTCGTTCTTCCTCCACTTCATCTGTTGAATCTGACTGCCATGTGTGTACACTCACTCTATCATAATCTATAATTCTATTTTGTGTTGGTGTATGCTGAATCGTCTTTTGAACTTGATTTTCTCCATTGTTTCTTGCGTTCATTCTTGAAGATTCCCCTACTTCATTCCTTCTTTCTCCAGCAAGTCTCTTACTCCTTCTAACAGTTGTTGGTTGTCTTGAAGTATTTTTTCTTCTAGCCATCTCTTCAATCTCAATGAATTGTTTAAAATTATATGAAACTTTTCACCAACTACTCCAAATTCTTTCAAATCATGATACTAATATTCACACTAAAAACAAGGAGTTCCCTGTTTCTAGTGCCAATATGTAGTAGCAGGAAATCCCACACTACACCCCTCACAAGAATTCATACAATCAAATCATTTTTTAGATCAACAATCACAATTTTTATTGATTAATCTCACAAATTTTACAAGATAGAAAGGAAATAAAACTAAGGAATTAACAACCGCTCTGGACTTTGTCTCTTTAATGACTTGCTCAACACTCGAAAAAGATCTCTCTCTTCTTTATGCATGTTCAACTCTTTATATAGGGATTTACATAGTGGATGACAGCTAATCTGTCCTTTAATTTCGGATCTGACTTGCGATATTCTCGTAAAAGTTCTATTGTTAATCTTCGCAAACATTGAAAACATCGTAGAGTCTTCACATTTTTCTCATGTTTTACCTTTGTCATCTGTTACGTCGTTCTTCAAATCATCCTGCGACGCTCGCAACGTGTTGTTGATCAAACTTCGCAAATGTGTCCTTCCTGCGATAGTTTGATCCTACAAATGGCATTTATTAATTGAATATATGCAGGTTATTGTGTTGTTGAAACTTGGAATCAAGAATATGTTTAATGAATTCTTGTAATTTGTTTATCCATATGTATTAGTAGTTTTGTCACTAAAATCGACAAATGGGGAGATTGTTAATGCATAACTCGGTTGAACCCACCAAGCGTTGGTATGTCAAGTTTGGTTGTCATATTTTAGTGAATCAAAACTCATAGAAGTGTCGCTTGATTATGTACTAGAGACAACTTCGTATAGGTTAGACTAGAAAGTCTAGGATTATGAGACATACAAGTATTACTCGAAGACCTGAAGAATGTGAAGAACTAACGAGCTACAATGATGACATCATCCCTCCTCTTGAGGTTAGTAATATTGACTTGAACTGTTTCATTCCTAATGTATCTTTCAAGTAGTGCTATATTGAAAACATAACTGCGAAGCTGTGAATGATTATATTGTATTAGTGAGACATGATCATATGATCATAGTATTAAGGAATTAGAATACGAAGTATAACGCTTATCTTTTAAACTTCGTATATATGACATCGACATAATCATATGAATGCTATTGTGACTATGTGTATGGGGAAAGGTGGAGATTTCATCCTAGGAAACAATGTTTACAGTTTTTTAAAGGAAGTACATTCATGAACTTGTTTTATGAATCGAAAGGGAAATCGCTATGCTTATTGGTATTGTTATTCATTGCATATCTTTGGATTACCAATATGTGTGAGTTAGTAGAACCGGTCACAACTTGTTATGTATCTTGGTATAACTAATCACAGTGCCTGACTTATGATTTGGTATGACTGGTTTTTATTAATTAGTGTAACCGATCCTAAGTAATCACCTAAGATGGTATGATCGATATTTGTAATTGGTGTGACCGATCCTAGTAATTGGTGTGACCGATCACAAAAGAGTTGTATAATCGATCCTTGTAATTGGTGTAACCGATCCTGGTAACTGGTGTGACCGATTACAAGAAATACCATGAGTATATGGTAACCGGTCCTGGTAGTTGACGTAACCGATCCTGGTAACTGATGTAACCGGTCCTGGTAACTTGTGTGTTTGATCACAAGTAATCCATATTGAGGTAGAACCGATCCTAGTGATTTGTAAAACCGATTGAACCCATGATTGTGTTTTGATATTTGATCAATCACATAGTTGTCTTGGAATATAGATGAACCAATTCTAAACTTGTTTGGAAGTGAGGTATAATCGATTCCAAGATTGTAAATATGAAAGAGGATTTACAAAGAAAAGATGTCAACATACTTTGAACACGAACAATAACTCTTATCTTTTATTGTTCAAAGATATTCGTTGATTACTCAAGGAGATCCCAGTCCGAAATAAATTAAGAATCTTTTAATTAAGGTTGTTATTTTTATATGCTTTAATTACCAACAATTAAATACATATCTCTAGAGAATAAAAATTAGTAATGTGCATTTACAAATTGGAGATTTTCTATTGAGAGATTTCGGAAAATATTGGACAAAGCCTTTCCAGAAATTATGAAAACCGATTTGGGCATTTATTGCATATCTTGAGAATATTCAATTTTGAAAATTCCTTGGTGTCCATACATCCTTGGTCTATAAATACCCAAGTTTGCATTTCTAGCAAACTGTCCTAAGAGCCAGGCAAACTTCATCTTTTTTTTTGTTTCTGAGTGGAGTCGTCTATCCGGAGAGGAAAGTACCCTAATTAGGCGAAATCTCTTACGACCGCTCTTTTGAAGACTTATGTGGGATCAAGAAGCTCTATAAGTACCGCTGGTGGGAAACTAGATAATTGCAGTTTATTAGTTTTTGATTGATTTGATTGACTAACGATTATTGAACTTTGATTGCACTTAGTTTGTTTATTCTTGAGAATCTTCTCTTCTGATATAAGATTCACTCAAACTAGATCGAAGTGTCGACAAGATCTTTATAATTGTTTGTAGATCTATAGACATGTTATGATAATCCATTGTTAACAGACTCCGTTCTATACGTGATTGATCACAATAGATTCAAGTGGTGTTGTGCAAGTTTAATTGAAGATTAAAGAAGATTTGTAGGCAAATAAGATTTCTTATTGGTTTCTCATATCTTTGTGTAGCACATACCTTGATCGGCTGGGATCCAACTAGAATCAGATTTATTCGATTGGTTAGTTGCGTGAGATCGGCATCACTGTATAGTTCCTTGTTGGATTTTATATTGATTGATTGCAAATCTAAACTCTGCTACTTCGGTAGTTGTTGGATAGATTGATCTAACCAGGCAAAGGAGTTTATTATTTTAAACAAAAGAGCCTTTGCATATGACTTGAGATATCTTCATCTGAAAGAATCAAGAGAGTTGTTACCAAACAGATTTGTTATTCCTTTATTGTTTGGAATACGATCCAGAGGAATTGTTCTAGTGCGTGCACTTATTGAATGTCGGAAGCGCAGGGATACTGAAAAAACTAAGTGAACTAGGTTTAGTTGCTTGGTCTCAACTATACGAAGTTGGTTTAGATTTTGTATAACATCTTAATTATGAGAGTATTCAATTCTGAACTTGATCCCGGGGTTTTTCTGCATTTGCGGTTTCCTTGTTAACAAAATCTTCCTATGTCTTTTACTTTTCTATTTCCGCAATTATAATTGTTTATTATAATTAAAAGTAAAATACACAAACGTTAACTCTGTATTACTTGATACTAATCCTATAAAGTTTGGTTAAGTCTGAACCTATTATCAAGTAATCATACTTTGATTGTTGTATTGTCTCGATCTTGTATCCATAGACGGTCACACAAAGTGTGAATACCGATTTTTCGTATTGTCTCGACTTTGTCCATAGACAATCACTTTCGGTAAGAGGACTTATAGGTGTATAATTTAAAGATTGTGGTGTATTTGGGTACCCTCGTATTTTCAGATTGCTTAAACAAATATCTATACTATGACCGGTCCTAGGGATCTATACCAGGACCGATCGCTATATGGGGATTTATAGCAGGACCGACCCCTAACTTGGGAATCTATTACAGGGTCGATCCCTAATAGGTTAACCAATTACAAACATATTTCCAATTTGTCTATTATATAGGGTTTGTATAGATATTAGAGTATGTTTTGGTTAATATGGAAAGTTCATAATGTAGACATAGTATTTGAACATGTGCTAAACTCTTATTTCTTAATATTCAAGTATTTTGTTTGATTATCAAGGTGAGATCCACAACCGATATAATCCATAATATCTTTTTGATATTTGGAATTTATATGTCTTTAATATCTTAGTAATTAAAGCACATCTCTAAATATTAGTTGTGTACTTAATTTCTCATTAATTAGAGTATTCCGAAAATATACTTATATGCTACCTAATATTGAGTATATTTGAAAATACAAGGGTACCCAAATACACCATAATATTTTTGTTTCAACGTATAAGTCCTCTTTCGAATGTGATCGTCTATGGACAGAGTCGAGACACTACGACAATTCGGTTCACACTTCGTGTGATTGTCTATGGATACAAGATCGAGACAACAGAACAACAAGATAACTTGTGTGATTGACTATGGATACAAGATCGAGACAATACTACAACAAAGGTTCGGTAATGACCAAACTCTATAGGATCACTATCAAGTAATGCGGAGTTAACGTATGCGTATTTTAATTTATTATAATTGCATAAATCAAAGTAAAAGACACATCAAGATTTTGTTAACGAAGAAACCATAAATGCAGAAAATCTCGAAGACCTAGTCCAATTTTGAAATCCCAAAATTAAACCATTATACAAAATCTAATACCAACTTCGTATAGTTGAGACCAAGCAGACTACCCCTAACTACTTAGTTTCGTCAGTATCCCTGCGCCTTCGACTTCTAGAGTTACGCACGTGAATAGCAAGTCCTTTGGATCGTATTCCAAACAACAAAGGAACAATCTATTTGGTAACCACTCTAATCAATCTTTCTAAAAGATTTAGATGAGTCGTTGACAAAGGCTCTTCCGTTTAATCTAATAAACTCCTTTGTCTAGTTAGATCAATCTAACTTTAACTACCGAAATAGTCAAGTATAGATTCGTACTCAAACAATATAAATCTCAAAGAGATATATAGAGAATGTTGATCTCATGCAACTAATCAATCGAATAAATATGATTTTAGTTGGATCCCAGCCGATCAAGGTTTGTGCACACAATTTACAAGATACGAAAACCAATAAGAAATCTTTTTCGTCTTCAAATCTTCTTTAATCTTCAATAACTTG
Organism: Papaver bracteatum; assembly: GCA_023529315.1. Taxonomy (NCBI): domain Eukaryota; kingdom Viridiplantae; phylum Streptophyta; class Magnoliopsida; order Ranunculales; family Papaveraceae; genus Papaver; species Papaver bracteatum. The sequence continues at coordinate 722,464 of JAJJWX010002921.1, forward strand.
CATAACACCACTTGAATATCTTGTGATCAATCACATACCAAACGGAGTCTGTTAACAATGGATTTTCACAAGACGTCTTTAGATCAAACAACAGTTCTAATGATCACGTCCATACTTCGATCTAGTTTCAGTGAATCTTATATCAGAAGAGAAGATTTTCAAGCATAAACAAACTAGGTGCAATCAAAGTTTCAACAACCGTTAGTCAATCAAATCAATAAAAAACTAATAACACTACAATCATCAAGTTTCCCACCAACGGTAACTCGTAGAGCTTCTTGATCCCACATAAATCTTTAAACGAGCGGTCGTAAGAGATTTCACCTAATTAGGATACTTTCCTCCCCTAATAGACGGATCCACCAAAAACAACAAGAAATGAAGTTTTCCTAGCTCTTAGGATAGTTTGATAAAAATGCAAACTTAGGTATTTATAGACCAAGGATGTTTTGACACCAAGGAATTTCGAAAACCGAAAATATTCTCTAGATATGCATTGAATGGAAAAATTCGGTTTTCTTAATTCCAATATATTTCCGAAATCTTTCAATAGAAAACATCTAATTAGTAAATGCACATTACTAATTTTTACTCTCTAGAGATATGCATTAATTGCTGGTAATTATAGCATATAAAACCAAAAACCTTAATTAAAAGATTCTTAATTTATTTCGGCACAGGATCACCTTGAGTACTAAGGAATATGTTTGAACAATAAATGATAAGAGTTATTGCTCGTGTTCAGAGTATGTTGACATCTTTTCACTGCAAATCCTTATTTCATATTTACGTAGATTTGCATTCTTGGAATCGGTTATACCACACTTCCAAACAGGTTTGTAATTGGTTCACCTGTTTTCCAAGACTACTATATATGATAGATCAAATACCAAATCATATACATGGGTTCAATTGATTCTACCAATCACTAGGATCGGTTACACCTAATTATGGAAACACTTATAATCGGCCACAACAGTCACTAGGATCGGTTACACCTGAAAAAATAGGGGGTCTAACAACCACACCCAATATTTTGTTAGGAAATATGTATGGACTAACTCTAATATAATTCCAAGAGAATCAACTAGACAGTCAGACTCAATCAAGGAAAGATATCCAAGATTTATATCTCTTTCTCAAATCAATCAACAAATCAACAGGATGAAATCCGTGAATTGATTGGTATGAGAATAACTTGAACGGTACGAAAGACCAATATTCAAGTGTCAATCAATTTATATCAACAACCAAAGGTTGGATTTACCAATTGATTGAACTACGCACAACCTGTGATATTTCAATTATATAAACAAATATAATGCGGAAAAGATATAACACAGACACCAGAAGTTTTTGTTAATGAGAAAACCGCAAATGCAGAAAACCCCCAGGACCTATTCCAGTTTTGAACATCATACTGTATTAAGCCGCTATAGACACTATCCTACTATAAGTTAACTTCCGACTGGAATGTAGTTGATCCCTAACCAAGTCTCATATCGATTAAGGTACAGTCGTGTTCCTCACGCCTCTGAATCCTAGCAACACTCTACGCACTTGATTCCCTTAGCTGATCTCACCCAGAACTAAGAGTTGCTACGACCCAAAGTCGAAGACTTATAAACAAATTTGTCTCCCACAGATAAGTATATTCTGATAGATAAATCCGTCTCCCACGGAAGTACATATGAAGTTTTGTTTCGTATTTTGATAAATCAAGGTGAAAAGGAACCAATTGATAATCCGGTCTTATATTCCCTAAGAACAGCCTAGAAATATCAATCACCTCACAATAACTTAATTATATGGTAGTAGAAGAAGTTATTGTGCAATCACAAAGAATGAAACAAAGAGCTTTGTGATTACTTTTTATATCTTACCTATCGGAGATAAATCTCGAGCAAATATTAGAGAAGATAGTACTCAATACGATAGAACAAGTAAGATCAAAACACGTAACTACAAAGAAAATAGTTGGGTCTGGCTTCACGAATCCAACATGAAGTCTTCAAGTCATTAACCTATAATGGTTTTGGAAAAACCTAGTTTAAAGGAGAATCGACTCTAGTCACAACTAGGACACAAGAAAGTGTCGGGATTAGGTTTTCCAATTGCTAGAGTTCTCCCTTATATAGTATTTCAAATCAAGGTTGCTTACAATCAAAGCTAGGTTAGATTAGAAACAAAGCATTCAATATTCACCGTTTGATGAAAACATGATTTAAGATTCGAGCTAAGTTTGCTTAAAATGAAAGAAATATCTCTCCGCCGTTAGATGGTCTTAGCTTGTTACACACAAATGAAATATACCTTCATTTAGATATGGGTAACCATACCTAAACGTGTATATTGAGTTGGCTCAACAATAGTTAAGCGAAGTTATCCATATGAACACATTTGTACTAACCACATTTATCTAACACTTGTAGATCAAATATAATAAACAGTTAAAGCAAAATTGGATTTGATTCATGATTGTACAAAGTACTTATACAAGAATCATTTGATGAACTGAAAATACGAGGGTACCCAAATATACCTCAATCAAAAAAAAAAATCACCTATAAGTCCTTTCTCCGAAAGTGATTGTCTATGACTGAGTCGAGACAATACAACGAATCGGTTCACACTTCGTGTGATCGTCTATGGATATGAGATCGAGACAATACGACAACAAGATAACTTGCATGATTAACTATGGATACAAGATCGAGACAATACAACAACGAAGTATGATTACTTGATAATATGTTCGGATTTAACCAAACCCTATAGGATTGCTATCAAGTAATTAGGAATTAACGTTTGTGTATTTTACTTCTAATTATAATAAATCAATTATAATTGCGGAAATAGGAAAGTAAAATACATAGTAATATTTTGTTAATGAGGAAACTGCAAATGCAGAAAAACCCCGGGACCTTGTCCAGAATTGAATACTCTCAGAATTAAGCCGCTATACAAAATCTAAACCAACTTCGTATAGTTGAGACCAAGCAACTAAACCTATAGTTCACCTAGTTCCCTCAGTATCCCTGCGCCTCCAACTTTCAATAAGTCACGCACTTGGAACAATACCTTTGGTTCGTATTCTAAACAGTAAAGGAACAACAAATATGTTTGGTAACAACTCTTTTTAAACAACGTGATATGAGTTTGACAAAAGGCTCTTCTGTTTATCCCAATAAACTCCTTTGTCAGGTTCTTAGATCAATCTATTCAATAACTACCAAAGTAATTGTTTAGACTATGTAATCAATACTCTTAAACACAAAGAAATTTATTGATGCCGATCGACGCAACTAATCAATCAAATCTATCAAAAGATAAACCGATTATAGTTGGATCCCCAACCGATCATGTTTTGTGCACACCAAAGATTATGAACTCAAATAAGAAATCTTTTTTGTCTTCAAATCTTCTTAGATCTTCAATAAACGCCTGCACACAAACAACATGAATCTCTTGTGATCAATCACACACAGAATGGAGTATGTTAACGATGGACTATCACAAGACGTCTTTAGATCTACAAACAGTCTAAAGATCCCCATCGATACTTTGATTTAGTTTGAGTGAATCTTATATCAGAAGAGAAGATTCTTAAACATAAACAAACTAGGTGCAATCAAAGTTCAACAACCTGTAGGAGAAGAATCTCGCAACAACATTTTCTTAGCGTGAGAGATTCGTCCATTTCCTTACCCAGCGAGAATGTAGCAAGAGCCTGCAAAATTATCAAGAGCCTGCGAGAATATGAGCTATACTCAACTATATGTGAGTTGTCATCCACTATGTAAACACCTATATAAAGGGAAAGTCAGATAGAGAGAAGAGAGGTTTTTAGAATTTTCATTTTCATTATCTCCTTCTTCTTCCTTCACTAACTTAGATCTCCAAATACCCATTAATGGAGTCTAAATGTAATACTCATGTAATTCAAACAATCATAGTGAAGAACCATGGATGTAGATCACATTGATCGAACCATGTAAAAAAATCCTTGTGTCTATTTATATTTCTAGTACTTAAATTTGAGATTTAGATGATTAATATATTTAGATATAGAAATTGTTATCATAATATGATATGGGGTGTGTTGTGGGATTTCCTGCAACTACATTTTTGGCGCTAGAAACAGGGAGGGGCGATTTATAAGAATTTGAAGATTGTTATGATTAGACAGAATTTGATAGAATTTGAAGTAGTTGGTGAAGAATTTATGTGGTGATTAACGGATCATTAAAATCAATAAGATGATGGAGAAAGTTAGCAAATTGATTAAGGAAAAGAATTTGTTGGTTCAAGAAGTTTCCATGAAGATTAATTACGGTTCATATTTTTCTAGATCTACAAAGTTTAGGTTCAAAAACGGAAATTTCATGGAAGAAATCACACTTTCAGGGAGTAAACATCGTCAACAATTCAAAGATATGAAAAGAGTAAGGGAAAAAAATTAGTTGCTATGGTGAAATTATGGGAAGAAAACTAAAGTTTCAATGGTAAATTTCCATGTTCAGGAGAAAAAGCAAGAGGCAAATTGTTGAGGGAAATAAAGGAAGGCGAAGAGAAGATAAGAGGCGGACGCTGTGATTCATATCACAAAAAGAAATTCGCAGAGATGGTTCAAGGATGATCGAACAAGCAGTAGGTCGCAGGATTGATTCTTCCTTATCGCGATATTTTCGCACATTTTTGATAAAATGCCAAGGGAAAAAAAAAGAACAAGTAACAAATGTTATGCGAATATTTCGCAAAGAAATTCTTGAACAGATGGTTAATGGCGAAATTAATGAGTTTATCTTCGCGAGTTCGAATCCCACCGTATGCATTCCTTTACTATTTTTACTACAGGCGAAGATATGATTAAAACTATAGCATCGTGTGTTCCCTTCGCAGACAGAAGAGTAGCATAATTGGTCACCAGCGAAGATAAGGAGTTTGATGTCACGGGTTCGAATTCGCAGGAATACATATTTTGCATTTTCTTCTAATTCTAAAGGAGAATAAAAGAACAAGAGAAAAAGTTATTTGTAAATTTCGCAGAGAGGTTCTTGAACAGTTGGTCCAGAGAACAATATGTGTGTTTGTGGTCGCAAGTTCGAGTTTGCCTGCAAGCATGGTTTTCTTATTTTTACAGAGAAAAAAAAAATGAATAATTTCGCAACATTGTTTCATTATTTCGCAAACAAGAGGCAGCACAGTTGGTCATCTGCGAAATTAATGAGTTCATGGTCGCGTGTTCAAATTCCAACAGAGGTGTATTTTTCGCATGAATATTTTGCACCGAAGAAAATAGGTGATTATTTCGCAAACAGAAGCCAGCAAAGTTGGTCAGAGGTGGAGACAATGAGCTTGGGGACGTAGGTTCGATTCCCATCTTCTGCGAAATTCTCGCATCTTTTTAGACTACCAGGGGAAGACAAGTTTTGACAAGTGTGCGACAATTTCACATAAAAGAAGCTTGCATAGTTGGTAAGGAGGCGTAAATGCAAGCAACGGGTCGCATGATCAATTCTTGCTACTCGCATATTTATTTTTGTTACGCGAAATTTCGCACGGACTTTGATTATTTCGCAAAGAAGAAAGTTGATGATTATTTCGCAAATTCATTTCGCAAGAGATGGTTAGAACAATTGGTATGGTGCGAGAATATGCAAAAGGCAGGTCAAGGGTTTAAGTCTCATTTATCACACTTCTTTTTGCTACGCGATAATTACATTTCTTTGAGCGACGTTTATACATTTCATGGATGCCAGTTTCAAAAGAAAATCATATACTTCGCGAGAGACGACAGCAATAGAAAATCACATGAAATCTAAGTACCACTTCCTTGAATATTTTACTTACAGAAAATAAAATATTTTTTTGATTCGATTTACAAAAAGAGATTCAATCACACGATAACAAAGATTTCAAAGATTACTAAGATTTCAAGATTACAAAGATTTCAAGATTTAAATATTACAAAAGAAACCGAGAAAAATATCTCGCAAATCAATTTATATATTTCCCTTAAATATTTGCTTTGTTTCAAATGAAAATGATATCTAACATGGAGAGTAGTAGGATAAGACCTTCCATCAACATGCTAGTAAGACCTTCCATCAACATGCTGCATAAGACCTCATTAGGATCATTTCCATGAAAGATGTTTATCGGATGAGACGAAAAAAAGTTATACAAAGGAAATCAAAACAAAGAAAAACTATTTGAACTTGCAATTAAATGAAATTTTTTGATAAAAGAAATGTTGAATACTAATCTAAATTTTTATTTGCATTACAGCACAATATGAGGCAGGGAACATGGAGTAATAATTTCGCAATACTTCTTATTCGCATTCAAGGACGGATACTTCTTATATTTAGAGGATTGAGTACTTCTTATACTTCTTCAAGGATACTTCATACTTCTTATACTTTTTCAAGGATACTTCATACTTCTTATACTTTAAGGGTTGATACTTCTTATTTATTTCGCAAAGCTTCGGAACTTCGCAAAAGAATAGAGGCAAGTACGTAATTTTCAAGTCCAGTATTCTTTCGCTCGTTCCTTCATCAACAAAGATCAAAGACTACTACAACAACGGATTTTTTCTTAAAGATCGCTCTTCAAGCAATATTCAAGAAAAAAGAGGCAAAATGTAGGAGCAGAATCTCGCAACAACATTTTCTTAGCGTGCAAGATTCGTCCATTTCCTTACCCAACGAGAATGTAGCAAGAGCCTGCGAAATTATCAAGAGCCTGCGAGAATATAAGATGTACTCCACTATATGTGAGTTTTCATCCACTATGTAAACACCTATATAAAGAGAAAGTCAGAAAGAGAAGAGAGGTTTTTAGAATTCGCATTATTACTATCTTATTCTTCTTCCTTCACTAACTTAGAGCTCCAAATACCAATTAATGGAGTCTAAATGTAATACTCATGTAATTCAAACAATCATAGTGAAGAACCATGGATGTAGATCACATTGATCGAACCATGTAAAAAATCCTTGTATCTATTTATATTTCTAGTACTTAAATTTGAGATTTAGATGATTAACATTTTTAGATCTAGAAATTGTTATCATAATTGATATGGGGTGTGTTGTGGGATTTCTCGCAACTTCACAACCATTAGTCAATCAAATCAATCGAAAACTAATAATAAACTGCAATTATCTAGTTTCCCACCAACGGTACTCGTAGAGCTTCTCAATCCGAAAGAAGTCTTTAAAATGAGCGGTCATAAGAGATTTTGCCTAATTAGGGTACTTTCCTCTCCGAATAGACGGCTCCACCAGTAACAGCACAACTAGGTAGTTTTGCTGGCTATGAGGATTAGTTTGCTCGAAATGCAAACTTCAATATTTATAGACCAAGGAATTTTGGACACCAAGGAATTTCCAAAACCGAATATTCTCAAAGATATGCAATAAACACCCAAATCGGTTTTTATAATTCCTGGAAATGCTCTATCCAAATATTGACCGAAATCTCAGTAGAAAATCTCCAATTAGTAAATGCACATTACCAATTTTTATTTTCTAAAGATATACATTTAATTGCTGGAAATTAAAAGCATATAAAACTAAAAACCTTAATTAAAAGATTCTCAATTTATTTCGATCCAAGATTCTCCTTTAGTTATTAAGGAATATCTTTGAACAATAATAGATAAGAATTACTGCACATGTTCAAAGTATGTCGACATCTTTATTTTGTAAATCCTTTTTTCATATTTACAATCTTGGAACCGATTTGCCACACTTCTAAACGAGTTTAGAATAGGTTCATCTGGTTTCCAAGAACTATGTGATTGATCAAAAACATTCAATCACCATTCATGGGTTTAACGGTTCTACAAACACAAAGTTTGGTTCTACCTCCAAGTGGCTACTAGGATAAGGCACAATAGTTTCCAAAACTTTGTTAACTAAGTACCAGGATAGGTTACCACTATTTATGGTACTTACTTGTGATTGGTTGCACAAGTTATAGGATCAGGTGCAACAATTACTAAAACTTGTTAACCTACCATAAGAATCGATTACACATCTTGTGATTAGTCCCACCAAGTTCTAGGATCGGTTACCCAATGACTAGGAATGGTCACACCAATTACAAATATCGATCATACCATCTCAGGTGATTACTTAAGATTGGTTTCACTAATGAAAGTCATACTGATACATAATTCAGGCATTGTGAATAGTTTTACCAAGATACATAAACAAGTTATGAGCGGTTATACTAAACACACATATTGGTAATCCAAAGATTTGCAATAAATAACAATACCAATAAGCCTAACGATTTCCCTTTCGATTCACAAAACAGGTTTATGAATTGTACTTCCTTTAAACGAATGTAAACCATTGTTTCCTAGGACGAAATATTCACCCATACCCATACATAATCACAATAGCATTCATACGATTATGTCGATGTCTTATATATTAAGTTCAAAAGATAGCGTTATAATTCGTATTATAATTCCTTAATACTACGTCTAACTAGAGTATAATCATTCACAGCTTCGCAGTTATGCTTTCAATATAGCATGACTTGAAAGATACGTTAGGAATAAAATAGTTTAAGTCAAAATATTACTAACCTCAAGAGGAAGGATAATGTCGTCGTTGTAGTTCTTTACTTCTTCGCATTTTTCAAGTCTTCGAGTAATACTTGTATGTATCATATCCTAATAACTTTCTAGATAACCTATACGAAGTTGACTCTAGTAAATAATCGAGCGACTCTTTAAATGAGTTTTGGTTTGCTAAAATATGACAGCCAAACTTGACATACCAACGCTTGGTAGGTTCAACCAAGCTATGCTCTAACATGAACATTAAGCCACGATTTGCAAAGATTGCATTCCATAATTTACAAATGTATCTGTTCATGAGTATGGAATCATACTTAACAGATTTTAGAACTTTAACCACTAAGTTTGCAAACTGGTACGTAAACTCTAGTTCCGGACTTTGGTCTTGTCCAACAGTTTGCAAACCGGTATGCATATTGCTATCTCAAACCTTAACTCAGGTAGAACTGTTCGCATACTGGTATGCAAACAAGGTTTCCGGATCTGAATCATACGAAAACATTTTTCATACTGGTATGCATACTCTATTGTATCCAGAGAAAGGTTACTTGTTATAAACTCCTATTTCAATCATTGAAATATCCTTAGAAGATGACAATAACTGTCTCACACAAACTATTAGCTTATAAGTAATTTTTAAGTGACCGAATGATCAATAAGAAACTTTCCGAGTCGACATCAAATGACTGTCTCATACAAATCATGTAAGATGTTTCAAGGAAATTTTCACATGATCATCTTTTGACTTACTATTTAGTTTCCAACAAATAAATTGTTTCCAACTAAACTTGTCAAGAATAATGATGAACGTAGCTAAAGCAAAAATCTTTTAACACATATTTCGAGAAATATATAAGTGAGTTAAACTCAACTCGAAATATTAAATGTATATAATATAAAAGTCTATATTGCTCTACGACTTAGTCTCATTACGAGACATAATAGAATAGACTTCTGAGTGATAGATAAGTTTTAGTATCCACATACCTTTTATTGATGAAGTTCCTCTAAGCTCTCCTCAGTAGATCTTTGTCTTCAATTGATGAACGCCGTGAAGTCTAAAGCACAACTACTCATTTTATCCTAATCCGAGACATAGCTATAAGTAGACTAGAAATCAAGAATTATAGTTTTGATCACCTAAACTTGACAAACAAGCTTGAGATAGCAACGCTTGTGAGTTCGGCTGAGCAGTGCTATAACAACACCAGTTATAAGGATCGGTTCCATCTACACATGGTATTACTTGTGATCGGTCATACCAGTTACTAGGACCGGTTACACCAATTACAAGGATCGGTTACATATACTCATGATCGGTTACACCAATCACAGCAATTACAAGGATCGGTTACATATATTCATGATCGGCAACACCAATTACTAGGATCGGTCATAGCAATTACAAGGATCGATCATACCATCACATGGTGATTACTTAGGATCGGTTACACCAATTAACAAAAACCAGTCATACCAAATCATAAGCCAGGCATTGTGATTAGTTATACCAAGATACATAACCTAAGTTAAGATTTGTTCTAACATCTCACACATATTGGTCATCCAAAGATTTGAAATGAATAGCTGGACCAATAAGCCTAATGAAATGTACCTTCATTTAGATATGGATAACCATACCTAAACGTGTACACTAGGTTGGCTCAACAATAGCTAAACGAAGTTATCCATATGAATAGTTTTATATCAACCTTATTCATCTTAACCACAACTAGTTCAAATAACTCAAATGAAACTAGTTATAGAGTTGTTCAATTGTTTATATTCTCATAGAAGTATAAAAGACACAATTGAAGCAAAATCGGGTTGATTCACTCGAATCAATTCATGAACGTTATAGCCACGGTTTGCAAAATATTGCACTCCTTATTATATAAATGTATTAGTTCATGGCACAACCGATTCTAGAACTGAACCCACTCAAGTATGCAAACGGGTACGCATACTAAAGTAGCCGGACTTGGATTATGTCCGACAGTATGCGAACTGGTACGCATACTATCACACATCCAAAACATCAGTTGAATTCACTACGCATATGTGTACGCATACAATAATTCCCGGACTTCAATTGAGTTCGCCAGTACGCGTACGGGTACACATACCAAGGATCCCGGACTTTACCTGACCTCGCCAGTATGCATACGGGTATGTATACTATACCGATCTTGGATCAACATATATGCAAGTACGCATACTATGTCTATAATCCAATTACGGTTAAGTGTTCTAAACTCTATTTCAATCATTGAAACATTCTTAGAGGATGACAATAGTTGTTTTCATAAACTATTAGCATCAAATCTATTTTCAAGTGATTGACATAATCAATATGAAATATTTCGAGTCTATATCAAATGAGATGTTACAAGGCGATTTTCATATGATCATCTTTTGACTTTCGCCAAGAATATAAGATGAACTTGGTTAAAACGAAAGCTTACCAACACATATTTCGAGAAATATGTAAACAATTTAAACTCAGCTCGAAATATCAAATGTGTATTAATTGAAGTCTATATAGCAATACGAATTAGTCTAAAAAAGAAACAGAAAAGTTCAAGTCTCCAAATGTTTAAAAACTTACCCAACATAATATGTGTGCCCCAATTCTTTTGCAATCCTCACCGCATTTACTAGGGCTTCATGGTAAGGATGCACTTCCAACACACTCAAGTTGTGTTAAGGTGAACAAAATCTTGCTCACTACAGGTACTCGAAACAAAATCATGCATAGACTCTAGGAATTTAACAACTTCCTTAAAACTTTCAATAACTTTTTCATACCTCATTAAGATGTTTTACCTTGTTATACTCTTGTCTGGGAGATCCTTCTTGATGACACTCGTTGCTTTATTGATCTTCCTTGGTACCCATTTTTGAGCAGCTTTTGGAGCAACGTATTTTTTTTTCTCCCCAATATAATTATGAAACTTCTTGAGGGGAATACTAGAAGAACTGATATTATGAGACTCAGTTTTTCTCCAGTTTGAAACTGCAGATCTTGTCATCTTAACAGAATCAGATCTAGTTTTATCTTGTTTGAGAAATCTGCAATTCCTTTGCAAGTGATCTGGTTTTTCATAATAAAAGCAATGTTTAGTACATTGGAAAAAGTTATGTTTAGTGTTACCTGAATGTGTATGTGCTTGCTTTGGAGCCTGACATAATTTCCTCTTTTATTCATCGACAGTTGGTAGAGATACTTTACTTTTGTCAACCGTGGAAGGTTTTGGTTGAGAAGAATCTTTAGCTCTGACAAATTTTACATCTTTGCAAATACCAGGAGCGTCTATTCCTTCATATCCCAATCCTCGTGTATCACGATGAATTCCACATGCTCCCAATATCGAGGTTAATTTATCTGAGCTGCTATTTCTAGACAAACTCTCTTTTAAACTCAAGTTTTCTTATTCCAACCTTTTGACCTTTTCAAGCGCAATAACTAGATCATTCTTGGATGATTCACATTAAACTTTGAGATATTATCATTCCTAATTAAATAATAAGTTCATCTCAATGTGCTCCAAGTTATCTAGCTTTCCTTGAAGAATAACTTCCTGATCTCGACCTCCGGCAATTTTTTTCTTTAAGCTTTCGTATTTCGTTGAGATAATCTCTCACACCAATAGAATCAATTTGGTCTTGCAAGTCTTTATTCCGACTACGAAGTTTGTCATATTTAACTTTCTCACTGAAAATGGTGCTTTCAGCTTCCGAGAGTTTCTGATGAGATTCCTTAAGAAGATTATTAGCAACTGGATTTACATGGAACACTTCTTCATCAGAATCAGAATCTGTATCCAAAAGAGTTTTTCTAGAAGCTAATGCAACCTCGCCTGCGTACTCTTGATAATCATAATATTCAGGTCCATCACAAAGAGTAGGCAAACCTGCTGCATATGCCGATTGTCTACGGCTCCGTCTAGGGAAATCCGAAGAAAAGTGCCTGAAACCACGACAGTTAAAGCTTTGTACATCATCATTAGGAGATGTTGTAAAAAAAAATAATCATGTTTCTCAAGAGTTTTCTAAATTGTCGTGGAGTAACATCCTTAGTATCTGGCTAACCAGATTTATCTGGAGAGGATTCAGAAGTGTCTACATCTTTAAGGGAAATCACCCCTTTTATAGACCGGTGTTTATTATCAAAGATCTTTAATTTTCCAACAAGAGTATTTATGGAGAGTGTAGAAAGATCTCTTGCTTCTTCAATGGCATGTTTCTTAGACTCGTATCTTGATGGTAGAGACCTGAGAATTTTGCACACAATAACTTTCTCTGGAATAGTTCTTCCTAATGAATATGAGGCGTTAACTATTTGATAAAGTCTTTGGTTAAACTCATCAAAGGTTTCATTATCAGACACGTGAAGGTTTTCCCAGTCAGATGATAGGTTTTGAAGCCTTGCTTCTTTCTATGCGACATTCCCTTCAAATACGGTTTCTAAGATATCCCAAGCATCTTTAGGCTTATTGCACGTAGTCACGTGATGCTGAAGATTGTGGTAATGGCATGGATGATAACATTTAATCCGTCAAAATTTTGATTTGCAGCAAGAATCTCAAGATCAACAGTTACACCGTCTACTGTAACTAATGAAGGATTATAGCCATTAACAATACGAACCCATGACTGAAAATCTCGCGCTTGTATACAAGCACGCATAACATTTTTCTACTATAAATAGTTTGTGCCATCGAAGATTGGCGGTACATTTATAGAGATAGAAAATTTGTCCATAATAATCAGATTGCTTTAAACACAGACTTATAAGGTCTTAGCGTGTTTGCCTGCTCTGATACCAATTGAAAAAGCATGGGTATAACAATCACACCCAATAATTCGTTTGGAAATCTGTACGGACTAACTCCAATATAATTCCGAGAGAATCAACTAGACATTCAGACTCAATCAAGGAAAGATATCAAAGAGTTATATCGCTTTCTCAAATCAATCAACAAAACAATAAGAAGGAATCAGTGAACTGGTTGATATGAGAATCACTTGAAAGGTACCAAAGACCAATGTCCAAGTGTCAATCAATTTTTATCCAACAAACAAGGTCGGATTTCTCAATTGAATGAATTACGCACAACCTGTGATATTTCAATTATAAAGATAAACAATATAATGCGGAAAAGAAATAATTGACGAGGTGTCAACTCGCAAATAATATTTCTCTACTTCTCTTCACACTAGAAAGTAATATAATGAAAGAAAATTCGTCTCAAGGGAGGTATTGTGCAAAAGTTGTTACAAAAGTATTCTTAGCATAAAAGATTTTTGTTATAGAAATTCTGAAAATCATAAAGTTATATTCAAATATGAGATGGGATTGATTAAGGATTCATTTTCGACCACGAAACATAATCCAAATCGATATATAGCACGTTCTTCGCATTATCTTGTTACTAACAACCCTAGGATAATTAGTACGCTCAACTATCCCGTTATTATCTCCTAAGCTCATCAGACACGGAAGCGCTCGACTACCTGATTCTACTTATTCAAGTTACCTAGAGGTACGCTTACTAGGTATGATTTAAATAAGTGCACTAAATTTTATGAGATAAGGTTGCTCCTAGTGATGAACTCAAAAGCATGAATCACCTACTAGTGTCAATTTATACATATGGGTACTTAACAAAGTCCCATCATCAATACCCATATATTGCTACTTGTGTTTATATTTCTAGACAATTACGGTTCGAAAAAAATCTAAACTAGAAATAAAATTATGCACTAATGATTCAATTTCGAATTTAAATCATTAACACTTAACTCATAAACAATATTAGCATAGTAGAAATCAAACAATAACAAAAATAATGGCAAAAGAAGAAGCTATTGCATATCGATTATAAGTTCACATTCCGGGCTTCGAAATTGCCCTCAATCAAAGATAGTTTAGCTACTCATAATCATAAGTTCTTAACAATAAAATATATGGCTTAAAGTTGTTCTAAAGGAAAGGAAAAGTTGAGGATAAACCAAACAGCGAACCAGAGTTGTTGTTGCTTTAATCTCTCAGGACTACTCTCAAGCACTTTAGGGGAGTCAAAACGGTGATGTAGAAGGTATATCCCTTGTGTTTCCTGCGCCTCCCTCTTTAAGTCTTCTCTTCCCTGTAAAATCGCAACACAGACTTCAATAATCCTGGACATTCACAGATAATAGAACTTCTAAATCTCAGCCATTCAACATTCTAAACCAATGGACTCATCACCCTTGCTTAACTGTTTTCACGGTCCCAATCTTTATCCAATGCCGAGACTGATTGGTACCCAAGTTTTCAGTCTCTGTATAAAAAGGAAAGTTTTTGTGTGTTTGAGTCGTCATAGGTATATTCTGATATACTGACGACCCTAACCCACCATTTAATAATTTTACATAGAGTCGTTAACCAATAACAAAGGGTCGTCAAAACATGGTCGTCATCTTCAACCTTTAACACTAACGACTCTATTTTAGGGCAGAAATTTTTGAAGTAGCAGAAAGAGGGTCGTCATCTTCAACCTAATACCCTAACGATTTTTCATAGAATCCGCATGCATATCAAAAGTCGTTAGGGATTTTTATTTACAGACTAACGACCCTAACTCTGTAACTGCTACTTTTCAGTTACCAAACTCATTTTCACAATCAAAATACAACAAAAAATCGAATACAAGGTGGGTTTAATTGGAGCCATATCTTTCTTGGGTTTCGATTTTTTGGCGACGATTACACGATGAATCGGTTGAAGAAAAAAAAAATCTTCAAAATAGTCGTTAATGGTGGTGGTGGAGAAGAGAACAGGGAGGAGAGGAAGGTGAAGAAGAAGAGAAGCCTAATTAAGGTTAACTGATTTTTAATTTTTTAGTTTTAGGGAAGGGTAAAATAGTATTTTCATAGTCGGATTAATAAGCCCCTGATATTTTTGGGGTGCAAATAAAATTTGATGGCCCCCATTTAATGTGGAAGGGTATATTAATTATATGTCCCTACTTTTGACACCCAATAAATATATCCTTATTCAACAATAAATATGTCCATACTTTTTTACAACCTTATCCATTTAAAATTAGATTACCTAAATGCCCTCAACAATATAATATTTTCTTGTATTTCAAAATGGAACAAATTTTTTCCTCTACTTCACCCGTACCACCACCACCACCACCACTAGGACCACCTCACGTCCACCACCACCACCACCAACATTCAACTACCACTCCACCACCACCGTTCAACGACCACCACCAACCAACCACCACCACCACTAATATTCCACTACCACTCCACCACCATTGCATCACCACCACTGGAGAAACCACAACCACCACCACCACTGGCGCCACCACCACCACTGATGAAATCACCGCCAGACTGCCGCCACCGCCACCACCCACCGCAATCGCCACCTCCACCGCCGCCACCACCCGCCGCCGCCACTGGTTCAAATATTTTTGTATCAAAAACAATAGTTGATCCAAATAAAAATAGAACCAACAATAGAAGATTACCTAGTTTATCCAAGAAAAAAGGATCAACAGTAGAATTTTATCTAGTTTATCCAAGAAAAAATGATCAACAGTAGCAGTTGATCCAATTTTAGTGGATCAACAATGATGTTGTTCCATGAAAATTGGATCAATAATGATAGTTGATCCATGTAAAATGGAGTGAACTTGGCGTGAGTCGAACACGCATCATCTGACATGGAGTCAGCCATGCTACCATTGCACCACAAGTTCAACATTGGAACAAATTTATATGATTTAAACTACAAAACATGAGTTCAAAGGATCAACAACAGTAGTTGATCCCATATAGATGGATCAACAACCATAATTGATCCAATATATATGGATCAACAACCATAGTTGATCCAATATCAGTACCTACTTCAATCCAGATAACCACCATATTTCATTACCTGTAGCTTCATAAACACCAACAGCTCCAAGACCATCTTCAAAACCAATCTCAGTTGAATCAACAACGGATATTTATCCATTTTAGTTGGATCAACAGTGGATGTTTATCCATTGCAGTTGGATCAACAACCATAGTTTATCCAAAATATATGGATCAACAACCATAGTTGATCCAAAAAATAGAAATACCATTCTAAATACTAAATAATAGACCTTGAGATTATTGTTCCAGTAGTGTTTCACGACCAAAATGTCATCATAACTAAGCAATATAAACAAACTGAAACAAACATGCATTTTTTTCCCCAATTGTAGCAAGGTATGCATAACAAAAGTAAAATAAAACAACGAAAAAAATTATGAACATACCACCAGAATGTATACTCTTTCGTATCCGGAAGAAGCCACCACTACAACCATCTCCCCAAACCACCAGAAAATCACACCAATCTTCACAACCACAGTAACCAGAACCACCATCCACCACTATTTCTATCACCAATTGATCACTCCAAGCTCACTACCACCACCACCAAAAATCACAAAGAATCTCCACCACAAAAACCAGAACCAATTTCATTATTTTAACATCACCACCAAATCTCAAAAACAAAAACAATAAACAGATTCAAATACATAACTCCTCTACCACCGCCACCACTCCACCACCATATCCATCCCTCTCTCTGAAATTCGTCTGGTTTTGGTAGTAAGAGCTTTCTTGTATACCTCGTTTATCTCTAATTTTGGGTGTAAGTAATCACCTTCTCAAAATATGTGTTCTCTGCAAGTGAAAAGCAGTAGTTAGCAGTGACACGCGATATTCATTGATAGCGAAAAATACTTTCAAATGTGACTCACCCATGATTCGTCTTATCAACATTCCACCAATGCCACGAATCAAAAACTACAATGTCAGCATCGCGATACACCAATGTTGGAAGCATAATCCCACTGCTAACTACGATTTATTGGATTCCCAAATTTGAATTTTTAATTTGAAACATAATCCCAAATTGATATTTTTCTATGTGATTCCCACTGCTTCATTCCAAATTTAAAATTGAACTTCTTTAATTTCATTGAAAACGCACGATTTCTTCCGAATTCAAAGACGAACTCTAAAAATCAGGTGCTGATTGTAGACAATCATTATCCGTAAAAACAAGATTAGAAATCAGAATACATTAATTTCTAGTTTTCTATATGAATCTGATGAACTAAAATATGAATCGGTATCAGGTCTTGAGTTTTATGTATCAGATCTGAAGAAAAAAAAACGAATAAGAGATGGAGGTGATGGATACGGTGGTGAGCTCGTTTGTTTCTTCTCTGAAAGAGAAATATAAATAGATAAAAACAATAGATGGTGACGATGGAGATGCTGCTGGTGCTGGTTGCGTTCGTTATGTCGGCGACGGAGATGAAGATGATGGTGGCGACGGAGATGAAAATGGTGGTGAGATCTGTTCGATATTTTTCTCAGGATGAGAAATAAAGAAGATAAGAAGAAGGTATATAAAGGTTGGGGTATAGTTGGAAGTCCATAAATTATTGATGGGCCCCTGATGGGCTTTTATATAAGGAGGGACAAAATTATTATGTGATAAGGATATTTGTATAGACTATCAAAAGTAGGGACAAAATTTCAATTACCACAATGTGGAAGGCCCCAATTAAACCAGGTTATATAAATATGAGACAAGTCTTCTGTAATATAATTATTATTATAAACCAAATATTGAGATTTCTTAACGATTCTTCTACTTTACTATCAAAATTCTTTATTCACGCTTCCGTTCTGCGTTAAGTGGCATCACGAGTTTCGGTTTCGATCTTCTTATTATTTTCATCTAAATTTTCTTTACCCTTTCGTCTCCTCTACCTATCGAGATCTGCGCATCTCTTATTCTAAACCCTATTATCCAACTACCCTAGCTTAACTGGTCATCCCCGTTCCTCAAAGTTTCATGCGTTCCAGGAGGTCCCAGGTTCAAGCCCCCAATGGCGTAATATTGCAGGAATTAACATGGAAGGTAGTGTTAGTTTGCCCCCTTTGTGACACAATCTCATCCCCTCATCCACTTCGGCTCCCTTGGTCAGGTTACCCATGAGGCTCGTTGGTAGGTTAGCACAGCAACTTGTTCAATTAATGTAGTAGTATGTTGTTGGAGCTTAGCTTGTTAGGCTTCGGTTCCCTTGGTCAGGTTACCCATGAGGCTCGCTGGTAGGTTAGCACATCAACTTGTTCAATTAATGTAGTAGTATGTTGTTGGAGCTTAGCTTGTTAGGCTTCCAACTAGTTAATGAAATACTCTTTATCCAATAATATTAATAAAATAATAAAATTTACAAATTTCTAAAAAAAAAAAAAACGCGTATGTTTGTTCCCTCCCTGCCAAACCCCTAATTTCCTACAACCACCGTTACAGCCCGTTCGTTTCAAGGAATTGTATTCCTTGGAATCCAATTCCTTGAACCGAACGGTGCAAATGAACTCTATGTAATTGGAAATTTTAATTCCTAGGAATCCAATTCCCTCCAAAATGATAGATTTCCATTGCATTGGTCCAATGATGCAATGGAATTGGATTTCGGGGTAAAAACAAAGGTAATTGAATTACCTCAAGCGAACATAAATTTTTTGGATTGGAATCCAATTCCAAAAATTGGATTACCCCATAATTGAATTCTTAGGATTCTAATTCTCCCAACCGAACGGGCTATTAGTTTAGTCCGCCCAGCATATTACTTCTCCACTATTCGTTCATTACTGAATCGCAAGTAAAGCCCGCCAAATAAGTCCATTAGGTAGGGTACAACTACAGCAGCAAGCCCACTATATATACATCCGTTTATTCTGTCACCCGAGCCCATTAAGTCAACAATTCACCTCCAACAACACCCCTTTGCTTTCTAAGAAGGGAAACATAGGGGGAGACCCAAACAAAAAAATATTCTCATTGTCAAACCCACAATTAATTTTTGGTACCGTGACACCCATAATTTATATGAAATTATTAAAAATGTATACATGACGGATTATGCATCCGCATGACAGGTTATGCATCAGGGGTATAATTGACAACGCAACTTGGATATAACATATCTAAAAAACCGCGCCTTGGAATTTTACAAATTTTATATCGTTGGAAATCTTTTTAAGAGAGCTACGCAACAAGTACAAACAACAACATCAAATTTTTGTTTTTCACGAAAATATCGGAGGTGATCTTCATTTTGGGCAAAATTTCGAAAACTGACTACATAACCATTATCGACTACCATTAAAAAACGATGCATAACACATTATGCAGACGCATAACGAATTATGCAACCATTTTCTCCACTGCATAACAAATTATGCATTTGGATAACAAAGTTATGCATCTATAACAAGTTATGTAGCCATTGTTTTGGTTGATTTTAGTGCGTACATAAAAAAAATTGATGCATAATGTTGTATGCATCCATATTTACAGATGCATATCAGGTTATGCATCTATTTTCTCGATGCATAAAAGATTGTGCAATAATTTCTCGATGCATAATGCATTATGCAATCATATTTTCGGATGCATAACAGGTTATGCATCCATTTTCACGACTGCATAACATGTTATGCAGATATTATTATAGGTACATGACAAGTTATGCAGTCTTATTTTTTTGTTGGTTTCAATACTAAGAAAAAACTAGATGCATAACGTGTTATGCAACCGTTTTATGGACTGAATAACAAGTTATGCAAAAAAAAAAAAAAAACACTGCAGAATGTATTATGCAACCAATTTCGAGAATGCATAACAAGTTATGCTTGATCACGAAATCTCATTAGGTGTAATGCTTGATCACGGAAGAGACATCCACGGCCAATTACCGGGTTCTGTAAGTTATATCCGTATTGTTTTTTTTTTCTTTTCCTGTTAACAAGGCAAGATACGTCAAAAAAAGCACTAAGATGGTGCAAGCAAAATACAGGTAAACAATAGCAGAGGAGTTACACAAATGAATCAATTTAACGATTACCAGTCGGTGATCCAAGAAAACACATACTAGTACAAAAAGTCTCTTGAAAACCTAATTAACTTTAAGGTTTTTTTTTTAAATGCAGTGGGAGAAATTTTTAATACCACATAACAAAGAAGAGGGACAACACTATGAAACATACTTGCTAGTACAGATGACGATGTTCTACTCCATCCATTTAGCTCAACTCGGGGAGGAAGTTTACACCGTATTGTTTCATCCCAAATACAACCGTCTTGTCTCCCTCACCAACTCTATCTCTCACCAATTACTTCGAAAACTTACTCATTATCATCTCGCCCAAAGTAAATCCGCAAAGGTTAGCTACAATATTACCCAAGAGTATTAGTATAGCGCAATTCCAAAATTAATTTCACAGACAATTTTTGTAAGAGAAAAGAAGAACAATTCTAGCTAAAATTATCTTTTCAGCGATTCCAACATCTAATGTGGTAATTCATTAGGAGGTGCTTTTCCAGATCTCGTCTATCAGCAGCCATGAGTGGACATCCACTTCAGAACTAAAGATCAAATCAGACAGAAGTATATCAGCTCCAGTACTGACCTCGTCTTCGTTCGCGTCTCAAAAATTGCAATTCGACCTCATCTCGGTAATTCCCAGAAATCCCCTTTTTTATTGATTACTGTTGTTTCCATTGTCGTATGAATTCGAAAAAATTTCATATAATTCAACACCAATCTATATTCTTCTCTTCTTCACCATATCTCAAACCAATCAAATCTCCAAACTGTTTCACAAACCCACTTCTAACAAGATACGAGCAGAACAAATTCATACTAACCCTTGCAATGTTTCAAAAGATTCAAAGACTGAATCGTGTATCTAAGGTTTACAAATACAAAGATGTTGAGATTTACCTGTGAATTGAAGCTCCAATGAAGAACTGAGAGGAAAGTAGCAGGGAGATGCGAATTGGAGAAGAAGAAGTTGGAGAAGAAGAAGAAAAAAAGACTAAAACACAATTTCAGAAACTATGGGTTTGGGAGATATTTTGTGGTAGAAAATGGGTGGCGCCCCTGTGTTTTTTTGGGCGTGGGTTTTTTGGTGTAAAAAATCTGAAAAATGGGTGTGGTAAGAACCCTAATTTGGGCATACAAGATAAGACAAAAATTGGGTGGCTAATAGTATTTTTAGGGTAGCCCTTATCCTCCTCTTTTCAAAAATGTGAAAATACCCTTATGAGATTAGTTTTAAATTAGTGTTAATTTGATTGATTAGTTGTTAATGATTGAGTTAGTTTAGTGTTTATTTAGGATAATAATTGACTTTTTAATGAGAGTTAGTGAGTTTTTTTAGAAAAATAAAAAGAAGAAGAAACGAAGAAGAAGAAGAAGAGGAGGAATTTTTTTTTTCTTTGAGATCTTTGTGATTATTGAGAGATGTCTGATCCAAATTCGAGTGAGGAAGGTGAATCTTCATCACGTTAACCTAACATATCAATTACGATGGAGATCTGGAGATGGCTTATTTGTTGGATTATGAAAATGATTTTACCCAAACTCAAACTCAACTTTTTTCTCAAGCTTAAGATGATGACCTTTTGGAGCCAAATCCCGAAGATTAGTACATGGATGAGGAACCCAATGCTAATAATACATAGGTATGGTTGTATACGTTGTTTAATGTCCGTTTTGTAGCTTGAATTCACCAAAAGTTTTGATTTTTGTATGTAATTCAGCGCAACAGAGTTAGGTTCGGTAGATAATTTGTATGCCGAACCTTGATAAATAAGAACAGATCATTTTGTACGATTGAATTCTTTATAAGCCGAACTGTCATAAAATTATTTTCGCACCAAAAAAATTCCATG
Source organism: Papaver bracteatum (assembly GCA_023529315.1). Taxonomy (NCBI): domain Eukaryota; kingdom Viridiplantae; phylum Streptophyta; class Magnoliopsida; order Ranunculales; family Papaveraceae; genus Papaver; species Papaver bracteatum. The sequence continues at coordinate 744,870 of JAJJWX010002921.1, forward strand.
GTTCGGCTTAAAGAGGATGTGCTGATGAGCCGAACTTCAAAGATCGGCTTTCAAATAGTATTGCGAATGAGCCGAACCTAACCCCAAACGATAGTGAAGTCTACTAATGGAGAACACCAATGTCCAAATTAAACTCACTCAAATCAATAATATATTATTGTCATCTTCAAGAGAATGAAAATAAGAAAACAACGCAAAAAGAATGAGGCCATTCCGACATCGGACGAAGAAGTTATAGCGAAAATAAAATCTAAAAACTGGAGAGTACAGAGATAAGTTCAGCTGATAACTCATCATCACGAGTTAGCCGAACCTAGAGCATACAAAGCAAGATTTTCGAAGTGTTTATAGAGATAAGTTCGGCTTAAAAGTAATCTAATCGAGTCAGCCGAACCTTACAACCACCTAGGGTAAATTTCATTTGTCAGGTTCGGCCGGGAAAGGTTGGCAAGGTATTAGCCGAACCTGACACTGTGATGGGGCAAAAATTGACTTTTATCTCAAGGAGAAACGGTTTCGAAAGGATTCTAAATCCTAACTTTGAGAGATCTATATAAGAAAATCCTTAAGAAGAGATCTTTCAATCTTTATCATCTCTTTACACCACATTTTATCATTCATAATATCTTCCACATCATAAAAAATACATCCAAAGGTCTAAAACGACATGCACATGCATCAATTTTGAGAAGAAAAATCAAGTTAGAGGTTCGTGATCACCACCATATTCATCATCCCGTCCTCCCCCTCCACCACCATCTTCATCATCACCTCATATTACACCCTTATTTTCATCATTATCATCCTCTTGTTCTATAGGCAAACATCCACCCGTGTCATTTCGCCTTTTCTCTGCATGCAAGTTTTTGGTGCCACCACCTCGAGGTTTGAGAGTTCTTGAATTAGAAGGAGTCACTTCCATTGTTCTCCTTTTAAGCTTCTCTTTGAATTTTCCCGGATGGGTGCTAAAACAAATGATACACCTTAATTAATTTTCCAAACTAAATAAATACGACTCTACTAAATAATGTGATAAGTCACCTATAAGTGGACAAGTTTACAGTAAGCTATTGGCCATACACAACATAAAGTTCGGCACAATCGATATTTAGCATTGTGAGCCGAACAATGTGACCAACATTGCTAAATGGATTACTAAATAATGGTATAAAAGTTCGGCTTATTATCATACAAAATATTACAAGCCGAACACAAAGGTTCGGCGCATTCGATTTTCAAAAGAAGAAGCCGAACTGTTCTTCGCCTAGAAAAAAAAAAGTTCGGCTGCTAAATTTAAGCCGAACACTACTCTGGAACTTCCAAAACCCAGAGGAATCATCGATTACATGTGAGAAATCAACGAAATACGAAAAACCAAGCAATGGGTTTGTGGGAAATACCTTTCTATGTGCAATTTTAAAGAATCAGGCTCTATTTCTCGCTCTCCAACACCAATCAATCCCCTATCCTCTTTATCACCATCTTTTCCAAAATCCCTAGATTGAGATGCTACAGAAGAAACACCGGGATTCAGCACCGTGTTTCTAGGGCATCGCTTAACACGAAGTGCCATTAATGTGTTTAATCGAGAAGTTAATCAAACAAATAAATTTTCAGAATTTTGTTTTTGTTTTTGGAGAAGAAGATCAGAAGAAAAGAGAGAAAAGGGTTTTTGGTTTTAGAATTTAGAATTTTTTTTAAAGTAACAGTTAGTAAGTTAATTAATGGGTAATGGTTAATTAGTGGTTGGTTGGTTAATTAGTGGGAGAGTTTTAGGATTAGAATTTAATTAAGTGGAAGGGTAGTAATGTAATTTAAACTATGTAGGGGTATTATAGTAACTTAAGCATCATTAGGACAGCCCTTATAATTTTTCATGGGGTGCCACCATAAGATGTATGCCCCCAAATTATGTTGTATGCCCCAAATTAAGGTTCTTTTCTAAAACAAGTTTGTGTTCATTTATATTTTATTATTCGGTCCGCGAGTTATAACCCCAAATGTGTCACTATCCATCCACAAAAAACCCATCAAAACAAAAGTAACACAAAAACCCCAACAAAACAAAAGTAACTCGCGGTTGATGAAACCAATTTTGAAATTTGGGGTTTTTGTATCAATTTTTAAAAATTTGGGGGTTTTGTACCAATTTTGTTTATGATGGAGTTTAAATGGATCCCAACATTTGAGTGGGGTTTTTGTACCACAAGTTTGGTCACCTTGGATTTTTATGACTAGTTTTGTTTACGACTAACGAACAAGGTAACCGTGCAAGCTTTGAAGATATTATGTATAACCTTCAAAAATCCATGGAAAATCTTGCAAAAATTGCGGAATTACAAGAGGAAAATCGTCGGCGGCTAGCAAAACTAAAACTTACTTTAGATCAATTTGATTGGTCACAGGTCGAAAATCTTCATGTGGTTACTCCTCCAACTAACAAGTCTCCATGCCAATAACTTCTTCGTCAATTATAGAATCACCATTCGTACCTATTTATAATGATGTTTTTGTTCCTAACAGTGAAGCAGATGAAAATTCTCATGTTGTTTATGCACAAAAACAAGTTATTCAACCAGATACTGATAAAGAGGTTTCACCAACATCAACACATGAGACAATATTAATTTCATGTGAGTCGCATAATACCCAAGTGGAAGCGTTTTGTGCTCCCATTGTTGAATATCAAAAGCTAGTGACAATCATTTTTGTCGGTCAAAGGTACTTTAAGAGATTTGCTACTAAGATTACTCCCTACGACATTGACATCAAATTTTATCTTCAACTATCTATTAGGAGGTATGTTATTCGATCAACAACTTATTCAAAGTATATTATTCAATGGACGGGGCTTGCAATATCTGTTGAACTCGAAGACGACTTATTTTCAAGATGGCGGGCCTGATGTAGCACATATTCTTCAGTACTTTCTCAATTCGATACGAATTCTTTTCAAGATGGCGGGCCTGATATAGGACATCCGTTAGATTTTGGATTAGTATTTTTTTATTATTTCTAGAGTTTAATTAATTTAGAGTAGGTATTTCTTATTTTTAGAAGTTATTTAATTCTAGAATGTTATTTATTTTAGGGATTTCTTATTTTCCAAGTTTGAGTCCTAAAGTTATATAAATATGAGACAAGTCCTATGTAATACAATTATTATTATAAACCAAATATTGAGATTTCTTAACAATTCTTCTACTTTACTATCAAAATTCTTTATTCACGCTTCCGTTCTGCGTTAGTTTCCTCCACCAGCAAACACGCACCTCTTTTACTCCAGCTGGTACCACTTAGCCAGACTAGTTCTAGGCCCATGTCACAATTTCAGATGGTCTCAGTACTTGAGAACCACTATGTCATAGTGCTTTGATTTGTTTTGTCCGCATCTCAAAGGCTTTCCCGTCTATCTCTGCTAGTTATTGATGACAACAATTTGTTGACGAGCTTTGAACGTTTATGCTCCATTTCGATGCCATTTCTTCCCTTTTCGCTAGCTCCAACCATTGTACCTAAATAAAATAAAAGAAAACGTAATATACAAAATTGCAAGAAAACTTATGAGAAAAGCGTTATCAAAATTGGGTGTTTTAGACACCTATCAATAACAGAGACACCAGAAATTTTGTTAACGAGAAAACCGTAAATGCAGAAAAACCCCGGGACCTAGTCCAGAATAAACACACACTTATTATAAGCTGTTATTCCAATTTCCTACTACCTATTCGGACTAGCTGTAATACCTGCTTCAGCTGTATTCAAGCACTTGTAGTCGTAGAACTCTTAACAGAACAACGATTCTCTTTAGGAATTCTTCTCGTAAAACTTATAGCAGAACACAAATTCTCTTTAGAAGTTATTCTCGAAAATCTTCTGGCAGAACAGAGTTTTCTTCAGAAGCACTCTCAAAAATCTTCTAGAAGAACGTTAGTTCTCTTTAGAAGAAGCAATAACACGTTGATACTTTTCAATCTTTTTGTTTTCACAAAAACACCGATTTGATTTCCCTTTAGATGTGAATCAAGGTTTTGGAAATCTTGTGTTTGTTTTGAGAAAAAAAATTACTAGGTAAAAGTAATATCAAAAACAAACTTGTAGATTAGGGTTTATTATACTCTTCAAAAATAGGAAGAGAAACCTAATGATTCTACAACAAGAACAACTAGAATAAATCTAGAGATATCTTGTTTAAAACTTCTTAAGGATTTTTACGAGATACCTTAATCGAAGTTTTTCTTTATAGCTTCCGATTTTGACTAACAAGTGTTGGTATACGATCGAAAACTGAAATCTATCAAAACCTAGGGTTTTTGATCAACAACTCTTGAATCGTTTTATATCAGAAGAGAAAACCTTAGAATAGACAAGAGGTGAAAAACCTAGATTACAAGTTGTATGATCAATCACGAAGATTAAATCCAACTCGGCTTTGTGATCCCCAATACAAAGACTTTTATCTCACTCTTGTTTACCAACCTTATGAAGAACATAAGACAAGAAAACCAACCTTATAAAGCTTACACCAATTTTCCAAAGGGGATAAAAAAAGTGTAGCACTCGCGAACCCTTTATTTATAATGAACAAGGTAGCTTGAAAGCTAAGCAAAGCTATTTTCCTTTTTCAAGACTCTCCTAATTTTGGGAGTCTTTCCTAAGTTACAACTCTTGCCAAAATAATTAAATAATTAATTAATTTAGCAAATATTGTATTTATTTGAATAAATCACAATTTATCTTAGGAAGGAATCACAAACAAACAAATAATTAAATAAATAATTAATTTAGCAAATATGGTATTTATGTGAATAAATCACAATTTATCTTAGGAAGGAATCACAAACACTTTAATATGGTAATCAAATATGTTTGGAGTAATAACTATCTTGCCTAGATAAGGAAACATCAAAAACTTGACCAAAAATGGCTTTTAGTCACGTAATTGGGCTCAAGTCCGTGAACCGTTATAAACAGTTAGTTTCCTACTAACGAACTGTAACAATTACAACAATACTTATAACTGTTACTTTAATAAATCACTCATAACTTCATCGTTATAACTCAGAATTGAGTGATTCTTGGCTCGTTGAATTCGTAAGCTCATTCACTATAATATGAGAACCTTTCCAGGGATAAAGGTTATTGTCACAAAATTCATAGCTCAAATAACCTCGAGTATATATACATAAATGTACATTTACCATCATAGGAATTGTTTCATAGAGTGAGCATTTGTTTCGATATATTAGAAAGGTATAATTGAACAAGAATCCAAATGAAATAAATTACCACATACCTTTGTTGATGAAGTCCTCGTTGATGTCTTCTTGTAGTCTTCAATCTTAGTCCTTCAAGGATAACTCTTCTTAGACCTAATCTAGTTCGAAACTAAGTTTAGTATACTAAATCTGGTATGCGTTTTGGCAACTAAATTTGAAAAATAGCTTGACATACCAACGCTACTGGGTTCAATTGAGCAATGCTCTAACACAACTTACCTAAGCAATGTTCCCTAATAGTCTAACAAATCGACTAAGAAACTTAATTCCCATGTTAGACCGATTTTGTATGCACAATCACTTGATTCGATAAGACCAAAATAAAGATCAGAAATAACTTTATTTGTCTCATTGGGCTCTAAATATTCAGACAATAACTTAGACCTTTCTCTTTAGACAAGACAAACACTAGGTTAGTAAACTAGTTTTTCTTGTCAAGGTATTTGATTAAACTTAAATAACCGAATCCTCCAATTTGATAAGTCTAACTAAGATTAGAATTAACTTAGTTTCTCTTATCCAGAATCAATTGGACTAAACAAATTATCCCGTGTTTTGTTAAGCCTTAAACAATACATACAAACCAAAATATATTGACTTTCACAATTATTTTCTTAACCGGAAGCAATTGAAACAAACATACACATTATAGCACCGTAATTGCACCGAATTTTGTTAAGCAAAAACACTTGATACCCAACAATAAAGAAGATACCAAACAATAAGCCAAATAAATTGACACAGTTTTTCTTAACCGGAAACAATTGAATCACACACACATCCATACCCGATATAATGGAACATATCAATTGTACCAAAATTTCGTTAAGCAAAAGCAAAAATATATGCAATATAAACAGGCTTTTCTTAAATAGGAAAACGATTAACTAACAAATTTGTTACCTTAAATTCCGCAACCTCTTCTCCCCATAAAGATATATCATTAATCGCAAGTTCAAATAAGAAATCTCCCCAGTGTGTTGTCATCCTCTCGCAAGAACAACAACAAAGGCAACCTTTACCAGAGAATGGTTGAATCGGTTTTAACTAATGCGTGCCACAACAAAAGTTGAAAATCCGAAACACATGATATGCTAAACACAGCTTATGAAAACACAAATTGATTCAACATATTGTGACTTTTCACATATGAGTTTCAATTGGAACACCTTATGATCCTTTAATAAAGCCTATCAACATGGGATATAACTTAATCCCGCTAAATCAAAAAGCCACACAAATCATAAGGTTACATTCATATGAGATCGAATATTAAGGTTAATAAAACTGAAATCAGACATCCCATTAACCGAATAGTTTGTGAAATTATTTTCATTTTGTGTAACTTCTAGTGCTACATAATTTTAAATGGACAAAGCATGAAAAAATCAATAAATTAAACTGCATCATTAACAGAAAAAAATCAAGCTAAGATAAACAAGTGCAACAAAAACTACAAACTTAAAAGTTTTACAACACACACACACAAAAAATAAAAATAAATAATAATAATAATAAAATAAAATATCAAAAGATAAACTAGTCATAAGATTGTACACTAGTTTCAACAACTTAGGATAAAGAAATCTAAGAGCTTGAGCTGGTGATTCTGTGTCTTTGTAATCCAGAGCAATCATTGTGAGGTCTTTATCAAGTTCTCGAAACTTGTTTGATGCAAAAGTAACTTGACGCTCAAGACAGTCGTTCCTCCTACTAAGCCTTCGATAAAAGGTTTCAATTTCAAAATCTTGCATAGGAGTACTTGGAGTAGCACTTGTGTTTGTTCCAGCATGACTTTGTCTTCTCATTCTATCGATAATAGAACGATTATGTGGTTTTGGTACAAGTATTTGAGAATCATTGGTACCAATTTCAAACACACTACAAATTCTAGTGATAAGATATGGAAAACCCATGCTTTTGCCACTATTCCAGATTCTTATCATCTGTCTGGTAATAAAACCACTAAAGTCAAAGTTAAGAGTACATATTACCATATGATAGATTAGTTCTGTCATGTCACGACTCCATATAACTTTTTGTATTTCTTTAGGAGCCAAATTGGGTACAACAAGTTTTACAAAGAACTTAAGATGTTTTGGAATATCACTAATACAAAGGCTATTCCCTCTCCAGGTTTTTCCACCAAAAATATGTCATGTACCCGTACTATGGGATGCCCTAATCTGAAATGGGATGCAAATAGTAGTTATTTGAGTAATGATTAGCTTTAATTATTATGTTTGGAGTTTCTTAGCCAGTAATCTAATTAGGATCGTGTGACAAGAGGTTGTCCACGTGCAGTGTGTTGAGACGTTGATGCTCTTAGCTAGGGTTTTGTTAGTATTTATTCTTGTTTTCCCCTTTGTACTGAACTAAAGAAATTGAATAAGAAAGAGAAGCTCAGTACAGTGCGGCGTACTTCATTAATGATCTCACTCAATAATCCATTGTGTATTCATCATCAACCATAACAGTGGTATCACCCAGTAGATCTTGTACTCTAATATGACGGGAGGTCCGTCAATCAAAGATGTTGATGCAACAACTAAGGAGTTGTCACGTCTTATGACGAATCTCACAGAGATTCAGAAACAGACAAAAATTAAACATGAAGCCGATGCTAAAGCACAACAAATATTAATGAATCTCCTAGTACAACTATCAGAAGACACCTTAAAGCATCTACAAAAACAACCCAGTTCTCAAGATGGTGGATAAAACACTCCTCAGTCTGGTCACTATCACACTCCAGATAGTACTCCTGCAAATGCTCTTAAACCATCTAAGATATACTTCCCAAGATTTGATGGTGAGAACCCTAGAAGTTGGTTGAGAAAATGTGACAGATTCTTTCAGATGCACCCAATAAATGACACTCAAAAGACAGAGTTTGCTTCTATGTACATGGATGGTCGTGCTAACTCCTGTTTTTTCGATTATTATTCTGGTAAACACTCTGTCCCTTGGTCTGAATTTTCTAACCATATCTGACGTCAATTTGAAGATTTGGCTAATGATAATTATGTGGGATGTTTCAATAAATTAACCCAAATCACTACGGTTGAAGAGTATTTCCAAATATTTGAACAACTCAAGGCTTTAATGATTTCCAAATACCCCTCCCTAGATGAGGAATATTTTATCCTGAGTTTCATTAGTGGCCTAAAACTAGAGATTAATAACTCAATTCGTATGCATAATCCTACATCCTTATCCCAAGCTTTCTTTCTATCCAAACTCAAAGAACAATCTCTTATATCACCACCAAAACCCCTAATTAGTAAACAACCAACTACTTCTTCCTATTTCAATAGACCCTCCACCTTCAAACCCCCAACTACGCCAATGATTTCATCTTCAATACCCAGAAATCCACTTATATCCCCCCAATTAAACGTTTAACTCAACAACAATTGGCTCAAAGGAGGGCTAAAAATTTATGTTACAATTGTGATGATAAGTATGTCTATGGACACAAATGCAAGAGTCAACAGCTCTATATGGTTTTGGCTGAGGAAGAGACATTTCAAGTCATCAACCCTCAAGTATCTGTAGAAGAAATAACCACTCTTGTGGTGGAAACTAACATGGAAATCTCCCTCTATGCTCTCAATGGACATCACAGCACTAAAACTATCAGAATATTGGGGCATCTCAAGAAACAGGCAGTGACAATTCTTGTGGACACATGCAACACTCACAGCTTTATAAATGTTGTTTTAGCTAAAAAGTTATTTTGTTCTATTAAGCCAACTTCTCATCTACTAGTCACAGTGGAAAATGGTGACAAGGTTACCAGCTCTGGAGTGTGTCAGCAAATGGAATGTCAGATGCAAGACCATAAGTTCCATGCTGATTTTCATGTCCTTGCATTGGGTGGTTGTGACATGGTTTTGGGAGCTGACAGGCTCAAACCCCTAGGTGATGTAATGTTTAACTTTTCCACATTAACTATTTCTTTTACTCATTTGGGCAACAACATCACCTTTACTGGTATTTCAAATAAACCCTCCTTTAGGATGGCTAGTGGTCAAGATGTTCATAACTTCATTAAAAACAATGCACCAGCCTTTGTGGGTCAGTTTTTTGCCATCTCAGCTGAACCACCTATTACACCAACACCCCCACCAATACAAGAAGTATTGGATCAGTTCTCAGATGTATTTGCTGAACCAACTCAGTTACCCCCTCAGATAACACTAGACCATAAAATACCACTCAATCCTGGTGTTCAACCTGTTAACCTCAGACCCTATAAATGCACTCACATTCACAAAAAGGTGGTTGAATCCTTTGAAAAGGCGAGGGTACCCCAAATATACCTCAAGCTATTACTTTTCCTTCCTATAAGTCATTTCTCCGAAAGTGATTGTCTATGGACTGAGTCGAGATAATACAACAAATCGGTTCACACCTTGTGTGATCGTCTATGGATACGAGATCGAGACAATACAACAACAAAGTGTGTTTACTTGATAAAAAGGTTCGTACTTAACCAAACACAATAGGTTTCACGTATCAAGTAAATAGGAATTAATGTTTGTGCAATTTACTTTAATTATAATAAAACAATTATAATGCGGAAATATAAAGTAAATGACACAGCAAGATTTTGTTAACTAGGAAACCACAAATGCAGAAAAACCCCGGGACCTAGTCCATAATTGAATACTCTTAGGATTAAGCCGCTATACAAAATGAACCAACTTCGTATAGTTGAGACCAAGCAACTAAACCTATAGTTCACCTAGTTCCGTATGTATTCCTGATAGGTGTGATAAATACCTAATTTAATATCTAGTATTTATGCTTTCTTTGCTATTTTTCTTGTAAATTATGTATCTTATGTTTTGTTTTTGAGTATTTAGGTGCTTTGGAGTCATTCGGTTCAAAAGAGGAGGAAACATGGAAAAAGCGTTGGAGGCGATTATTTCTCATATTTGCTTTTATTTCTTCATCCTTGTCTGAAAAGTTTGTCGGCTTTAGTGATGCGAATTATGTCTGAAAAGCACGAAAACTTTAGTGATGATTCTCATTGAAGAGTATAAGTGAATTTGAGAAATAAGGGACGGCTGCAGCTGGTGGAAGAGCATTTGGATCATAAAGGGGCAAAGCGGTCAATATACAAGCAAGCACTATTGAGAGTCGAGCTAATGTTAAGGGGAAATTTTTTCAGAGGAGCACTAAAGACAGGCCAGCCCATGTTAAGGGTAGTCAGGTTTGTGGTTAAAGACAAGTGCTAAAAGCACCAAAGAAGAAACTAAAGGGTACCCATCTGGGGTGGTTCTTATGCTGGGTGTCTCAATCCAACCCACCTCATAACCCTAAAATTGAGAGGTATTTCTCTCATTCATACTTCCCTGAAGTTTATAAAGCCCTGAAATTGCCGTTGTTGGTTGTGTCCGAGAGATTTAGAGACACAGAATATAACAGAAGGTGAAGTAGCTGATATTGTTCGAAGTTGTTTTGCTGAGAAGAACATGGATAAAGAAATCGAGCAAGATTTGACGCTGTTTAGATGAAAGATGGAATTGAGGAGCAGAGGGTGATGAACCTGTTGGAAAATAGGTTTTGTTCAGAGAAGATGGTAGATTTCTGTGTTGATTCGAATCAGAGTTGGGGTCTGCGTCTGAATCTGAAATGATGGAAAAGGGGTTCAAATCTGGGATGAATTCGAGCATATATTGCTGTGGTCACTGCAATTGAATTAGGAGACGGGTTTAACGAAGGGTGAAATTCTAAATGGGTCTGTGGTTGATCTAGTTGTGCTACGTTTAAGCTGAAGTTGATCTCAGATGAATGATAGGGCTGTTACATTGTTCTTCAACAAATTCAGAATTGGGGTTTGTTGGTTTCTGCAGTTTGTGTTGATGTGAAGTGGTGATCAGTTGGAAATGGAGATGTTACTGTTGCTGTGTAATGAAACTGGTGAAGCTGAGATAGCCAGTTGGTGTTTGAGATGAAAGGTGCTGTGCAACTGTGTTGTTGCTGGTTCAGGAGGAGATGTGCTATGAGCTGCAGGTCAAGAGATGGTTGCAGTGGAGCAGCTGGTGGTGAAGTGCAGGTGTTGGATGAACTGAAGTGGAAGGAATTGTGAATGGTGGTGATATGGGTCTGAGTTGGAGCTACAGGTGGTGCTAGTGCCATAGTTGTGACACAGTTGATGTGCTATTGGTGAGAAGCTATAGCTCATTTGAGCTGCAATGAAGCTAAGATAAAGAGAATAATGGTAATGGAGTTGCAGAAATGGCTAGGCATTGGTGAAGAAGGAGAGGTGCGGCTGAAAGCTCAGTGCAGTTGGAGATGTTCCTAACAAGAAGGCATAGGTGCAGGTGACTGAAGTTGCAATGATGGTGGATGTTGCAATAAAGACAGAGATGGAGCTGCAGGCACTAAGATGCCATGGAGTGAACTGAATGAATACAGGATATGGAACTGTAATTGCATTGGAGTTGCTGTGTGTAGTTTCAGGTGGTTGGGTTGGTGTTAGAATGAAGCTGCAGATTGATGCACATGGTGGTAATTACAGTCGATGCTAATAGTAAAGTAAACTGGTGGTTTTGGTGGAAAGTAAGATTGAACAACCATAATGGATGGAGTGTAGGGAAGTCACGGCCATCTTGGCCGTGAAAAGTTCTTGCCAAAACCAGTTAGCTGAGTTAGCTGCTGACTCGATTCTTACTCAGTGATTCAGAACTTGACCTGGTCAACCGTTAAATACCGTTAGTCAACAGTCAAAGATAACAGTAGACTGACGGAATATTCCGTCGAATATTCTCCCGACGACAGAGTTTTCAGGTAATCGGCGGCGACTTCCCGGCGCCGGATTCCGGTCAATTTCCGGCAAAAAACCCTGTTTTACGGCAAGCGTTTTTGGGACAGAGTTTCTACATGGGTTTCTCTCTCTCGTGGGCCGGGTGAATTTCCAACTAATGGACTTTGAAGACAAAACCTATTTTTGGAAGGAGAAAAAGCTATAAAAAGGAAGTTTTCTACACAATTTAAAACAACGTTTTTATTCTATTCTTAGAGCTTTTGCAGAGAACAACTTCTAGGGTTTGCTTTCTTTTATGTTTCATCTATTTTCTTTGGATATTATGATGATGAAATCCATGAATATGAGTAGCTAAATACAATAATTGGTTATGGGATAAAAAGTTGATTTTTTCAAGCATGTTATTCGATTCTATGAATTAGTTTTGTCTCAATTTTATCGTTTATGATTCATCGTTTATATTATCATATGATTTGAATGCTAGTTTGGTTGAGTCCTGAATCAATTGGATTTGTTTTCATCTCTATAGATATATTAGGGTTTTCAATACGTAAAAGTTGTTATCTCTGATTTTTAGTAGCATCTTGTGGTTAATACTTGTAGTGATATATCTTTTTAATCGCATATGAATCATAACCTTTGTTAAAACGAATTAGTGCTTTTACACGTTTGTTTGCATCGATTAGTCTTATTTCATAGAACTTATTGCTCTTAGGGAGTTAAATCTAATTGTGCTTTTACACTTTAGGTTGCTTTTTAAGAAGATTTCACGATAGCATCTTTTAATGTTGTTTGTGATAAAATCAGGAAATAAACGGGATACTCTTGCGATCAAGATATCCTAGGACTTTTGATAATTGAGAGATTAAATAACAATTCTAATCATAGATGAAAAATACATGTGTATGAATGATACTATCCCTTAACCAATATCTCCTCCTTATTGATTATTCCAACTATTTACTTTGCTTTATATAGTATTATTACTTTGATAAAAACAAAAACACAACTTGGGTTATTTGGTTACATAAGAATCTGAAAATTGCATAACAACAATCGCCTCTCTGTGGATACGAACTCTTTCTTATCGAATAGTATATTCATAATTAGTAAAGTGAGGAAGTGAAATTATTTTTGACGCATACGACACGCATCAATTCCCACACCTCCAAACTGTAAACAAGTCATGTACTTGGACCAATTCCTTTGGTTCGTATTCCAAACAGTAAAGGAACAACAAATATGTTTGGTATCAACTCTCTTCAACCAAGTGATATGAGTTGCACAAAGGTTCCCTTGTTTATCTTAACATAAATTCCTTTGCCAGGTTCCAAGATCTATCTTATGCTCAATCACCCAAAGGCAATCGTTAAGATTAAGCCAATCAATACCTTAAATCACAAGGAAACGTATTGATGCCGATCTTCCCCAGTTAATCAATCCAATCTACCACAAGGATAAATATATTATTAATTGGATCCTCTTTTTCCCAAACAAGTATTGTGCACACCAAAGATTATAAAAACCAAGTCAGAAATCTTCAATATCTTCTTTGTCTTCAAATCTTCTTAGTTCTTCAATAAACACCTGCACATAACTACTTGAATCTCTTGTGATCAATCACACACAGAACGGAGTATGTTAATAAAGGATTATCACAAGATCGTCTTTAGATCTAACAACAGTCTAAACATCCTGTCGAAACCTTGAACTAGTTTGAGTGAATCTTATATCTGAAGAGAAGATTCTCAAGCATAAACAAACTAGGTGCAATCAAAGTTCAACCATCGTTAGTCAATCAAATCAATACGAAAACTAAAGATAAACCTCAATATCTAGTTTCCCACTAACGGGTCGCGCTAGAGACTCTCAATCCCAAAGAAGACTTTAAATTGAGCGGCCGTAAGAAATTTCACCTAATTAGATTACTCTCCTCTCCGATAGGCGGCTTCACCAGTAACAAAGAAAAAAAAGGAAGTCTATGTTACGCATGATTAGTTTCCTAGAAATGCAAACTCAAAGTATTTATAGACAAGGAAGTTTGGACACCAAGGAATTTCCAAAACCGAAAATATTCTCAAGATATTTTTCACTACTCCACCAAATTCGGTTTTCATAATTCCTGTGAATGCACTGTCCAAAACTACATGATCGAAATCTTCTTGGAAAATATTTTATTAGAAAATGCACATTACTAATTCTTATTTTCCATATATAATTAAAAACCCTTAATTAAAAAGATTCTTAACTTATTTAAATTCGATCTTGGGATTTACTTTCTTTTTAGCCGTTAAGGAATATCTTTGAAAAATATAAAATAAGCATTAATGTACTGTGTTCAAAGTGTGTCGACATTTTACTCTTGCAAGCCCTTTTTCATACTTGCTTACTTGAAACCGATTTACCACACTTCCAAAGAAGTTTAGAATTGGTTCATCTGACTTTCAAGAACTACGTGATTGATCAAGTAACACTCAATCACAACTCATGGGTTTAAGGTTCTACCAAAACAAGTTTCGGTTCTACCTCCATGTGAGTATTGTGCATAGTTACACTAGCTTACCAAAGATACGGCTGACTAGGTACTAGGACCGGTTCCCCACATATATTTGGTATCTAACTTGTATGCGCTGCACATGTCCATAGGATCGGTTCCCCCTTACCAAAAACATGTTGCACATGTTCAAAGGATCGGTTGCCCTTTCTTCCATAAACCTTGTTGCACCTCATACAAGGATCAGTTCCCCTTGTGATGCACTGCACCTCTTACTAGGATAGGTTCCCTTTCTCCAAGTAATAAGTTAAGACACTCACAACCCGATCATACCCCAGGTGATTACTTAAGATCGGTTTCACTAATAAAAGTCATACCAATACATAAGTCAGGCCTCATATGAATAGTTTTACCAAGAACACTGATCGTTGTCGTAGGTGTCAAAAATAAATTAGACTTTCTTACTACTCAAAATATATAATGAAGCAAGGGCAAGAAAGGATCGTTCCCACATAGAGGTCTTGGTTGTGAAAATGTTTTGGTTTCCTATATAAAACAATGAGGGTTTTCTGATTTTTATATAATTAAACTAATATAAAAGAAAAACAAAGAAATAGAGCAAAGCACGCAAATCAAGGATGTGAAATATTGGGTAAAGGTTCCATCTTCAATTATAAACAAGTTTTTTATAGTATGAATAGAATTCGTATTTAATCTCGCTATCATCAAAAGCCCTAGAATACCTTATTGCAAGAATACTCCGTAAATTTCCTAAGTTCATCAACACACACATTAGAGCTGCGTATGTAAATTCTACCTAAAGAATAACCTAACGCCTTGTGCTAATTAAGTTCAATTCATAGGAGCATTAAGTTTCAGAAATAGGCTAATCAATGCAACTATCATACATTGCGCATGACAATTCGGACAAAGGTCAAAGTCTACATATGATTACAAGAGTGTATCACTACAAACCGTAATCATATCATGCTACTCGTATTCAAGGTTATCGCTTGATGAAACCCTAAAATATCTATAGATATAGATGTATGTTCAATCAATTCTAGACTCAACCAAACAAACATTCAATCATATTGCAATACATCAATCATGCAATTATTATACGCAGTAGAAATCGAACGATAATATTTGAGAGAAAACTAATTCATAAAATCCATAACTTGTTTTCAAAATCCAACTACATATTTAACCAATAACAAAATCAACTACTTGTGTTTATGGAGTTCATCATAAAAGTTAGAGAATAATACTATCATGCAAACCCTAGAAAGAAAGTAGAAGTCTCCCTAATGGAGATATCTAGGTTTAGAGAAAGAATTTCTATTTATATGCTTTTCCCATTCTAAAAAGGATACTCTTTCCTTAGTTAGGTCAAGTCTTCTCAAAACCCATCTCCAATTAGTCCACCAAGCCCATGTATGGAAAATACCCGTGTGAAAATCTCTGTCCAAAATTGTTCGCCGGAATTGATGTCGTCATCGCCGATCGCCGGAATTTGTCACTGGAAAATTTGTCTCTAGCCACATGAGATATCTGAAACTGTTAACATGCAAATATTTACTCCCAGCAACTCATCTCTTCTTCTCTATAGTTCATACATTCACAAAATCCATCTAAACCAATTCTTGAATTCTTACGAAAACGTATCCAAAAGTGTGCCATGCACTAGTACAGAAATGGCCTTTAGCCACGCCAAATATAAATTTCCCTGTCACGCCTTTTTGGTTTTTGCATGTCTATAGGGTATACTCCTACCCTATAGACACGCCACATTCAATGGGCATTTTCATATAAGTGCTTTTAGCCACGCCAGAGCTACTAGCGTGTCAAATTTTCAACCGTTTAGCTACGTTGACTTCAAATATTTGATTGGGCGTGTTTATAGACCAGTCTATGGCCACATTAGGTATTGGGCGTGT
Organism: Papaver bracteatum; assembly: GCA_023529315.1. NCBI lineage: Eukaryota > Viridiplantae > Streptophyta > Magnoliopsida > Ranunculales > Papaveraceae > Papaver > Papaver bracteatum. Next base: position 761,361 of record JAJJWX010002921.1, read on the forward strand.
TTATAGACCAGTTTATGGCCACATTAGGGAGTTGTGGCGTGTCCAAAAGGTTAGTCACGCCATTTAAGGTGTGGTTTTGAGGTTGGTTTATTAGACACGCCAGTATATGTGTGTCCATAGTGTACGATTTATTGACACACCAAATTCAAAGTGTAGCCAAAAGGTTCTTCTTTGGACACTCCGGTATATTTTTGTCCATAGTGTACGATATATAGACACGCCAAGTTGAAAGGGTGGCCAAAATGGCATTCTTTTGATACGCTAGTATATGTGTGTCCATAGTGTGCGTTCTAAAGACACGCCGGTTTTATAGTGTGGCTAAAAAGTTCGTTTTGAAAAAATTAATAAAAAACTTTCGTCCATATTCGAACGCATGGCCTCGAAGGATTTAGATAACGTACCAATCAACCAAGCTGCCCATCTTTAGATGTTTATGATTAGTGTTTTGAAAATACTAGATTGATTGAACTACTCAACATTTAAATAAACACGCCAAGTTGAAAGTTAAATAAAAAGTACACCCAAAACCCTCAAGACTAATTCCCTAGCTTTCTCTGGAATAGATTCTGACTTGCATGTTCTGCAAGTTATTGGGTTCTCCAAAACTATTTCTGCAAATCTTCTAAACACCTATAATCAAAATTTATTTGGTAATCCGTTGCATTAAAATGCTATAAATAACTTGGGAGTCTGCAATTTGGTTTCTAAAAGATCCTACTCCTAGACTGTGTGTTATCAAAATTTCCTCTCAGCTTCCACACTGCATTTCTGGTAAGATTTTTCATTGCTCTCTCAAGCATTCCTGTACTAATATGTTATTCTATCTCTATAACTTCAAATTTTCCTATGCTACCAGTTGGAGTAGTACATATGAATGCCCAGATAAAACTATTAGCCGTTAACCCCATAAAACAATTTCAAACCTTCATGATAACGAGAAAATTTCCAACGATGTCTAGTTTACTTTAGTCCTATTGCTTGATATTGGGTACACAATATCAAGAATCCACACCTATAATGTGTACACATTATACCTTTTTCGGAATTTTTAAAAAACTAGACATTTTTAGTAAATAACTTTCTGTAGAAAACACTTTTGGGCATAACCCCCTTTCAAATTCCCCCTGCTATTTACTATAGTCACCATATCAAGCTCAAAACCAAAATTAAACACAACAGCCACTAAACCAAGCATAATACAATAACCTATAACCACATATACATTCAATTGAACATCATTGTCTTTAAAACCAACACTATCAAATCCAAAATCAGCACCACTAGCATTAACTGTTTATCCATGAGAAACATATGCAATATTCAGCCAAAAAAACATTTACAGGAATACTTACTTTACCATATGGAAGGGGATGGTTGAATACTGGTCAAGCTCCTGGTGCAACCCCAGAGGTCCCCACACCACTTCCAACAACCTTCTTGTTAGCTCCACTCCTATCTGGTGCAGCCCTCCTCCTTGGCACAAAATAGTTTCCTCTAGGAGGAGGCATAAGCACTACTACTAAATCATTAGGAATCTCATTAGAATCAGTTATCTCCCCTGGTCCGAAGATTGCAATATCATAAGCATCCTCCACCATCTGTCGCATCACTGGTGCCAACATGAAGATATTGGGGAAGACTACCACATCATTGGGGAGACCATGAATGTAATTCTCCCGAATCTTAGCTTTGCATGCAACTAGAACTGGTGCAGAATAGAATCCCTGTGTAGCACCACCACAAACCACCTGCTGCTCCCCTACAAGCACCACACCTTCATTAATCACAAACCGGCCTTTGTCAGGATGAACGGCATACACCACCCAACCTTCATCAGCCCCTTGGAGTTGAGGAAGTTGAGGATCCAACGCATAAGCACTTTCACTATCATGCATAACAACCCTATCCTCTTTGACTTCTCCAACACCTCCAGTACCAACTTGCATGTTTGGCTTTGGTTCCTCACTGCTGCTACTGCTTATCTCTACTACCTGTCAAATTAGAGAAATGGGGGAATACCAATCAATAACACCATCACAGCTACTAATAAAGCCAATTACAACTATGAAATTCACTTTCAACACCTTTTTTTTTTTTTTGATAAAGAGAAAATTTTATATTTATTAGCCAGGATTGTGATCTTTTGCCAGAATCTCACAAAAGACTGGGTTAAGGTTTTCAACAGATAATATTGGCATTGCTGTCTGCCTGACATGTTTGGCAACAATGTCTTCCACTTGATTATCCTTACAGCTTACATTAATAAACTCACAAACCCAAAAATTATTAAGTGTTTTATCTCCTTTATTATAAATTTCAACACCTTGAACCCAACAATTCTTCCATGATTATCAAAAATCAATACCTGGTTTTCTTGCATATTCATCTTAGCCTTATTTTCCTCTGGTCTACCCATGGATTCCTGATTTGTATACATGGCTGGGCGATCATTCAGATTTAGATATGCATTATAACCTCGCTTAGACATAGCTTCAACAATTGGAACACTGAAGGGATTTTGCGGAGATGGAATGTGGAAGTTGAAAGAGTTACAGAATTGTAAATTATAACTGATCTCTTCCGGAAATTATAACTGATCTATTCCAAACAGGTCTTATGGATGAGAAAACCAACAGTTAGCACATCTCACCCATCCTTTTTCAATCCTCGAGATCAATTAGTTGAGATATCGGGGAGGCACATGCCTACTAAATGCATGCAAAGACCTATTGAATGCCACCCCAACTTATTGGCCGTTCAGAGGCGGCAGCAAACACTTGGCATATATTTGGCAAGCGGGCTACCCGTGACCCGAAGTTAAAACCCAGTACCGAACCACAGCTTCCCTCAACTATTTTCTTCAGAGAAGGGCTTGAAGTGGCAAGTGGAAGCCCAATTACCTTAAAACGTGTAACAGTAGATGTTGTCATCCTTATGAACAAGCCCATCCTTCTGAAAAAAATTAATAAAAAGCTTTCGAACGCAATATTTGAACGCATGACCTCAAAGAAGTTAGGTAACGTATCAATCCACCAAGCTGCCCATCTTTAGACGTGTCTATATGGTGTTTTGAAAACACTAAACTGGTTCATCTACTTAACATTTTAATAAACACGCCAAATCAAAGTGTGGCCTATTATAATATGCATGGGATATGGTGGCTATCCACTTATCACCATTAGTTACACCAAGCACCTTGTTACACCAAGCACCTTGTATAAGATAATCTACTTAAGCAATAGTAAGCTTAAGATGAGATTAACACCTAAAGCTAGTGGGTGTTGAATTGCATGGTTTGCAAGCTAGAGGTGTTATTGCTACATAACATCCTACATGTAGTGTGACATGTAATACTAGGTGGTGTATACAAGCTAACACCTTAAGACATATAGCAGGTTGCAATGAAGCCTCCCAACTAGTGCTGCCATCGCCTAGTATGCATAAAACATAAAGAGTTAATTAGACCCCAAAGATTTTCATCAAAGTTTGGTGACCCACCAGATACCCCCTTAATGGCAATTCCAAAGAGGGTAAAAGTCTTAATGGAAATTAGGTGTTGAATATAGGTCTTCATAGGGTAATGATGGTTATTATAGTGAAGGGGACACATATGGATTTGAATAGGCGTAGTTAACAAAGTGACATGATGGATAACTAAGCGCCATAAATGGAATTGAATTGGCACAATGGGGTATTTGAGGGGTTAATTAGAAGAGAGATTAATATTTTCAGAGAGATCTTTCACAGAAGAGGAAAGGTTTAGGTTTAGCAAACTAAATTGGGAGTATGGCTGATCCTTCCCAGAATTTAACCAATTCCATCGGAAATCTTCCAAATGCACCACCAGTAACACCTGAATTTGCACAATCCAAGTCAATTCTCCCTTCTTTGAGCATATAGGAATTGCAGCAGTTGAGAGAAGATGCACATTCTGAAATTAATCATCGGATTCAAGAGCAAACTCGTCAAAGAGAGGCAGAAGAGTCTGTTCAGGAGCGGAAGAAAAGGATATTTGAGGCTCTCTACAATGCATGGCTACCCAAGTTCTTAGAATGGAAAGAACGGAAGGATGATGAAAAGGCTGAGAAGCAGGCCAAGACCCCAAAGTATGGCAGTTCAACAGAAAGTGATTACGAGGCCTCAGAAGGGTATGAGTATGAAGTGGAGGAAGTGGATACCAGTGACCTTGATTCGGATGCTGCGGAGGACAAGCAAAGGATGAATTCTTTATCATGATGAGAAGGCGAGAAGGCGATTTGAATATGAACTTGCCAATCCCAAGATTTTTGCTCGCACCATGAGTGAGGGTGAACCTGTTGCAGTGAAGGTGAGTCGTTGAATCACTGATCTCGATGATGAGTCAAGTGAGGAAGAAAGGAAAGAAGGTGATGATGAATCATCATCCAGTGGGACTTATCCTGTACCATCTGATAACGAGGACTATGGTGAAGAGGGTCTGGATACTGATGAGGATGAAGTTTGGTAAGCTCATCAGAGTTACCAGGAAAGGCTAGATTTTCAGGTATTGCATAAATACTGAAAACGATCAACAAGTTTTTTGCAAAACAACTTTTCTGGTAATTTTACTTCCTTCTACTCTTCCTGATGTTGGTGCGAAAGATGGTAAGTTTCCTTGTATTTTAAAAGTTGACGCAGACGGTTTTTTTATGTCAGGTAGATTAGTAATTTGCATCTTTGAATTTTGATTGTAAAAAGAAAGTTGCAATGGCACTGGTAGCCTTTCGGGTGTTTAGAAGTCATATTCTGTTTGCTTTGTCCTTCTTTAGATGTAATTAAACTAGTTGTGTTCTTCCAGTTGTTTGAATTTTCAGTAGTATTAAACTTGTGATGGATGTATGTTTGAAGGGTTTGAACATAATGTGTCAGTTTTTCTTGCTCTTTTGATTTCAGTAGTAACGGATTGAATACAGTAAATGTACAAACAAGCAATGTTCTTGGTGAATGATTCTAAAGTTCCAATGATTGTTAAGTAGAGATGGGTAGGAATGACTGAATTAATGAATCAATAGGGTATATAAAATGATGTTTAAGATGGTGGGTATTACTCCAGTTTATAAAATGTTGTTGGAGTAAGATTAATTCAAAGACTATTTTAGGCCCAATTCCAAAAAAAAATCTATGTGCAAGCCTAGTACTATTACTACTAATCCTAGCATGACAGAATATTAATTCAACAATCAATATAGCCAAATCCAAACTCATCCAACATTGCTAAAACCCATCTGCATACAAAACCCCACCATGATTTAAGAATCAAATTTTTTTCAACAATCCATACATTCATTCTCTAGTTAACAGAAAAATCCAAACAACTACATTCTATCACCTGGCTTGTCGCTTAGTCCTTGGAAATGGTTGCTCAGATGCAGTCGTTTGAGAAGCAGGGACTGCTATTGGTGCTGGTTCTGGTGATTTCCTTGCATTTCTACCCTTAATGTCGTCCCGATAGTATCATCCCTGGATTTCCTTTGTAAAGTTTATCTACCTTTGGAAATTTATACGCATTCCTACAAATAACTGCCTTACTGAATTCCTCGTCCACTTCATCACCAGCATATTTTCAAATTTGGGTAGGTGCACCAATAGACTTTTTTTTTTCCTGGTCTGGCACATAAAATACCTGCTTAGCTTGGGAGGCTACAATAAAATGATCATCTTGGAGTCCCAACTTATCAAGCTCAACCAAAATGTAGCCAAGTTTGTCTTTTGAGACCCCTACTTTGGTAACCCATTGACACCTGAAAAGTGGCACTTTCAGCGAATGATATGTCAGCACCCATATATCTTGTAAAACACCATAATAATCTGCCAGATTAAGGGTAATCCCCGCTTGTCTAATGTGCGTGTCAGTTGCCTCTACGTAAACCCCGCTATTCTGGTTAACGGAACCATCATGAGATTTTGTGCGAAACAGGTATCCATTGATGTGATATGCTTCATATGTCTCTACTTGTGCATTCGGTGGGATTCAAAGACACTTTAAGTCCTGATTGAAGTTTTCCCTAGAGTCTTCCCACCCACTCTCAAACTGAAATACATTATAAGGATTATCCTCCGTCTCAACGCAAAAGTTACATAGCAAGAGTGACATTTTCTGCAAACTCTTGCCACTTTTTGTAACCATTTAGCGAACTCTTCACGATGTTTTTAATCTAGCTGTCTATCACTCATACCAAGATATTTATCCTTCAAAAAATTCTGGTGTCGGATGGACAGTGCAATGATTAATGTTATTATCTTTACAGAAATTTGGACACAGAATCAAAAACTAAATAAAAAATGAGGTTATTTGGTTAGATCTAGTTATACTTACTCAACGTAAGGAGCAACTTCAGGAGAATTCCGCAATACATAGAAATGCGCTTTATCAAACAGATCCTTATCAACACGAGGAAACTTAGGATTTGACATTGGTTTTCCCCTGAAAGAATAAGAATCTTCGCCAATGTCAGATGTGTTGAGTTTGTCTAGTGGAATTCCGACTGTATCATTCATGCTTTGTTGGTGCTCACTGATAACCTCAATTGTCTCTTCCGCAATGTTACCTTTAGCAATGCTTCCTCCAGGTCTATTTCTGTTTCACACATGCCCTTTAATTACCTTCATGCACCTTTCAAACGGATACATCCATCTAAAGAATACATGACCACAAATTTTCACTTCCCTGGTAAGATGCACAGTTAAATGAACCATTATGTCAAAAAAGGATGGAGGAAAGTATTTCTAGAGCAAGCACAACGTCACAACGAGATCCGACTGCAATTTTTCTAGCTCTGCCACCTTGATTTCTTTGCTAGATATTGCCCTGAAAAAGAAACAAAACCTGATAATAGCATATCTTGTTGGATGTGGCATAATTGATTTAATCGCAATGGCCAAAAAATGTTGCATTAGCATGTGATAATCATGCAATTTTAGTCCGATAAGCTTTCGATCTTTTCGATTCACCAGTGTTGAAAAGTTTGAACAATACCCTTGTGGAACCTTTATCTCGGATAATGTTGCACAGAACTTTTCCTTTTCCTCCGGGCTTAATGAGTGACATGCTGTCTTTAGTATATATCCCCCTTTGCCATTTTCCTGAGGTTGCAACTCGTCTCTAAAACCCATCTCCTTCAGGACCATTCGAGCAGCAAGGTGGTCTTTCGACTTAAATTCATTGTTCAACAATGTTCCAACGATACTCTCGCATACATTCTTTTTGACGTGCATGAAATCTATGCAATGGTGGACAACATGATACCGCCAGTAGGGGAGGAGCCGAAACCATATATTGAACTTTTTCCAGTAGCGCCTTTAGGTCTCCTTCTCCTTCCCCTTCCCTTTCCCCTTTTTTGGGTCGATGGTATTTTCGATTCTCTTCATCTTTCCACCTCTTCCAAGGTTATCCTGCACGAATTCCACCACAATATTCTTCTGTTCCTTTCACCATTTATTATTTATAGACTTTACATCATTGTATATTTGTGATGGGGTCATAAATTCCGGAGCCTCTTCAGTTTCATCTTTTCCGTTGAACCCCTTCTGATGTCTAAATGGATGATCGTATGGTAGGTATCTTCTATGCCCGGTATAAACCTCTTTTCTACAATGTTTTAGCCTGACATAGTAAGTATTTCTCCCACACACCTTACAGGTGTCTCGTCCCTGGTAAGGGAAGCCACACAGTGTACATAGAGCAGGGTAATCATTTATTTTCCATAAAACAACCGCACGTAGAGTAAACATCTCCTGTTTCAGCGCATCAAAACATTGCACTCCCTCAAACAATTCCTTGAGATCCTCAACAAACGGTTGTAACATAACATCAATGTCCTTACAAGGCGTCCCACCGATAATTAATGACAGCATGGTGAACTTTCTCTTCATACACAACTCTGGCGGAAGGTTATAAATCATTGTCATAATTGGCCACACATTGTGCTGTTTTTGCATGCCTTTGTTTACGTCAACCCCGTCAGCCGAAATGCCTAGCCACAGATTTCGAGGATCATCACAAATTACGGGATATCTTTCATCTATATTTTTCCATGCTGGTGAGTCTGCCGGATGCCGTAAAACACCCTCTCCTTTCTTTCTGGTGTCGTGCCACAATAAATATTCGACAATTCTCTTTGATTGAAAGAGTCGTTTCAGTCTTGGGATAATTGGGAAATACCACAAGACTTTTGCCGGAATTTTTTCATAAACCTCGTGGGTGGTGTCGTCAACTTTCCATTTTGATTCCCCACAGGTGAGACACTTGATGTGATCCTTGTAATCCTTCCTATAGATAATGCAGTCATTGATACATACATGTATCTTTTCGTAACCTGAACCCAAATCTCTCATCACCTTCTTAGCTTCATATGTACTTTTCATCATCTCATTTCCTGGAGGGAGCATGGATTTTAACAGCGGTAGAAGTTCATTAAATAACTTGTCGGAAGATTCGTGCTTGCTCTTCAGGTTAAACAGTTCACACATTGCATATTTGTAAAATCGGCACATCCTTCGTATAGGGGTTTCCAAGCATCTTCGAGTATCCGTTGCAACTTCTCAGAATCCTTTGAAAAGTTGTCTTCTAATAAAGCACTAACCATTTCTCTAGTCTCTGCAACATGTGTTGGTTCATCAGAGTACGGACCGTCACTGACATTACCATCTAGAAGTGTCCACCTTGATGACTCATCTCCTTCTCCGTGCTTAGTCTATACCGCATAATGATACTTAACTTTACTTGCCTTGTGCGCGTAGAGGTTGAGATATTTCACACATGGACATAGAAACTTAACTTTGCTCTTGTCGTATGGTTTCCGTTTCCCATTCGCAATATCCTGTCGGTATGTATGCGTAGCAAACTTTATAAATGTATCGACTCCGTCTTGATAACGCGGTTTGGTTCTATCGGTATACATCCAAGATTTATCCATTACTCTAGGATCCATTATGAATTCTCAGATACCTGGACGGAGAAAAAACTTGTGAACATCTTGTGAAAATGCTATTGTGGTCCGAATAAAACTACGAAATATCATTGCAAAGACTAATACGTACACAAAGAGTAATCACAAATCACAATGTGAGTTCAGTTATCATATATGAATCATACAAGTAATCATAGGTTAGCTACCTACATACAGTTGCATATGAAGACAATATTTACCCTACTATGATCATTAGAGTTACAATCTCAGTTAGAAAAGCAGTACTGAAAAGAATTACTTACACGGTCGATCCGATTATTCCGCAAAGCAAAACTGACAGGGGAATATATGGTTTATCCAGAGATGAATCAGATGATCAAAGTATACCACTTGTTTCGTTTTCTAGGGGAAGGTTAGAAGATTTAAGAGTAGAAACATGAAATGATTTAATACGAGAGAGATGAACACATAGGGTAAATGGAAATTTGGAAATATTTTTCCTAATAAATAATTTGGAAAAATATTTAAGTGTATATGGTAAATAATTTGGTAAAACAGGAAGGTAAATATCCTTATATGTTAAGAATTTTCTCAGTCAAATCTTGTTATCCTGCTGCATAATTTTCTGCTTTGACGGCTCTAAAAGACCGGAGTGCAATGCAACTAATATTCATTTCATCCTAAAGATTTTTTTTGTTCGTACCCGAATTCAGAAAATAAATCAAAATGATATCCAAAAAGTGGAGTACGTGTTTCTGCAGTTGTTATAACAGTACTAAAGTAAAAAAACTAACTTTGTAAAAAGTGGAGAACGTGTTTGTACAGTTGAAAAATAAAATCGTAAGAACTGGAAGAAGCTAGGGCCCCAATTAGAATTAAGTGAATTAAAACACATTGCTCTAATTGTGTGTTCTGTCCAATTAGAATTAATATCTAAAACCAAAGCTTGATTCACCCAATTAACATAATAGGTTTGATCATTGATGGATTTCATTAAAGCCTCACAATCTGATTCATAAATAACATAATTAAAGTTCTTAGAGGGTGCCAGAGTAACAGCTGCCAGCATAGCCTTACATTCCAGCTCCTCAGCTTCAACTCCCATCTTCATTCCTCCATTGAAGCATTATCCTTGCACCCGAAAGCAGCTACCTGCACAATTCCTCACTATTAGCCCTATTCCACCTTGTAATGAATCTAACTTAAAGAAGCATCAAAATGTAGAAGAAACAAGATTAGTTCCAGGAGACACAAGTTTATTAATGACATCTATTGACATTGTCCTATTTGGATTTAATGTTCTGAAAAATCTTTGAACATCAAATAATCCAAAATGATGCTTAAAAAAAAAGTCCAAACTGAAACCATTAGCAATTTATTAATCTCATGTCTAGTAATTACTGCACCAAAGGTAATATTGATATTTAAAACCAACCAAATAGATCTAGCATAACCACATTCAAGGAATAGGTGATTAATGGATTCCACAGGATGATTACACAAACTGCAATGCAGTGAAGTAAACGATTGCAATGCCAAATAAGGGTATGAAGTCCGATTCACCCACCATTGAGTTCTGGTGATACTCCGCAGCTGGTGGTACTCCGAAAATATGAATACTATGAAGTAAAAAATTTCATCAAATGTGAATGCTTTCCCCTTTTCCTCTAATTAGCGCGTTTTCGCGGCTTCGTGCTACAAAAACAACGCACAAACTTATTTGGCTACATATAAGTTGAAAAAAGTATTGTGCCGAATAAACTATAAAGATACGTACAAGTTGTAGAGGGGACAAGCTATGGTGGCTTGCGTGCGATATTCGGTGTTTGATTTAAAAAAAACCAGATACCGCATCTAGGATGATGTTGTGCCTATCCCTGATTTGTTGAACACTTCTTCTTTTCGGCTATGAAGTCCGATAAGGGTATGCCAAATAAGGGTATGAAGTCCGAGGAGCGATCTACAACTCGACTTTTGACTGCCCATGCTTTGGTGATTTCCAAATCTTATGCGGAGTCAAACGATGCCATTTGTTGTATGTGGAGGTAGGGATGAGTAGGTTCTCTAATAGGATGCAAGTGGATTTCACGTGCATTGCTGGTCGAACACCGAGTTTCAAATACGTCTTCTTCCCTGTTAAACCAGTTGCTTAGCATGATAGAACACCGTTTCAAAGTGAAGAAAAACAAAATCGAGAGAATACAACAACATATTCTCCTTTCCGGCCCTATAACAACGCCGGCTTAATCTACAATGCAACTTATACTCCTTACAGCAATAGAAGCTAATTCCTAAATCCATAAAAAAACCACTAGTAACAAAATTTCAACCTAAATCTAATTCCACAATTTCTGTCACAAAATTAATACTGTCTAACAAAATTCAATAATGAAATCATAAGTAAACTAATCATCCATGTGAACCCAAACCCAAAATTACAATCTTATTATTAGAATTTATCAGAGAATGCTCAGATGAACTCTCTCTAAATTGGTTTATGATCATACACTTGGAGTATTCAAAAATCAAAATTAAAGTTCTCTTAACACAGCCGTATAAAGTAAATTCAAGTTCCCTTATCATGGTTCACTGGATTATCTTTACTAGGAATTACTAGTTAGTCCAGTTTAGGGAAAATCGGTTAATGGTTAATCCAGTTCTAGAAACAATTTAACCGTTGGTCCAAAAACATGTTTTTGGACCAGACTTTTTATCCGCTCGTCCAAAAAAGAAAAGCACACGTGCGAGCAAGATGAAATTTTTCCACATTTAACCTTCTGCGATTGATAGTCAAAAATCGATCCGAGCTCCGTCTTATTTTTTCTCTTCATCTCAAATCTGAGATCTCTTGTTGCTGGTGGTTTTTCTCATTCTCCGCTGCTTCTGCTCTCAATGGTTAGGTTTGTTTTTGAAGATCGTTTTATTCCTCTGTAATCAGCTTCATCTCCATCAAATGCAGGTATGTTCTGTGACAATTAAGTGATGGTGAAGAAGATAAGCAAGCGAAGAAGAACATCAAGAAGAAGAAGAAGAAGAAGAAAGAGAAATAAATTTATTAATTTTGGGTTTTGATTTATATTCTTTAATCTTCTTTTTTACCTTTTTTTTCCGGTACATATTTTCTTTGAGTACATATCAATACGTACTGCTGGATCAATATGTACTATATGTACTATTGAATCATACAATTTTTTCTTTTAGTAAATATTTCCCTTCACTACATTTCAATATGTACTGGGATCATACCCTTTTTTCTCCGGTACATATTTTCTTCAATACATATCAATATGTAGTGTTGAATAAATATGTACCGTGGGATTAGATAGTTTTTTCTTCAATACATATTTTCCTTCGATACATATCAATATGTAGTGGTATGCATAACTACATATCGATATGTAGTGGTACATATCAATATGTAGTGTTGAATAAATATGTACCGTGGGATCAGATAGTTTTTTCTTCAATACATATTTTCCTTCGATACATATCAATATGTAGTGGTTTGATATACTGTCAAATATGTATTGAAGAAAAAACTACTACATATTTGACAATATATAAAAAACACTCCTCATACATCTAACACTATGAATGAAAACCACTACATATTAGTTTTACCTTTTTGTTGTTGGTGAATCATCAGTAGAACAAAATCGGTAGTTTTTCTTCTACTTTATGATGGTGAAGCACTTTCTTCGGTAGTTTTTCTTCTACTTTATGATGGTGAAGCACTTTTTAATAAATGAATCGGTAGTTTTTGTTTAGATCTGGTTTTTCAATTGATTTTTATGATGATTTCAATTGATTTTTGTAATGGTTTCACCGAATCTATGGTTTTTCTCATTTATTTTCTTCAATTTTGTTGAAGATTGATTACAAAGAAGAAGAAGGTAGAGGAAAATGAGAGGTATTTAGTCTTCCTGGAAAGAGAAATTCTTCTGAGTTCGTTTTAATGGAAGAAAGAAAGAGAAAAGTTATTTCTCTAATGTCTACACGTACAATAAAAAGGTCAGGCGGGTCTTTTTGCAAGACTAAAACATTTTTGGACCACCCATTAAATGTTTTTTATGGATGAACCATAGATTAAACGGGTCGCGGGTTTCTGGACTAATCAACAAATTTCTCTTATCTTTATCCTCACCAACTTACTACTTCATCTACAATCCAATCAATCAACAATCCAAATAGGTCAGGTATAGCATAAAATCTTTGACCAAGTAGAAAATTTTGAATAAATAAGACAAATTGGAATCAGTGACAAAACAACAAAGAAATATTAATGAAACAATAACAAAGAAAATATTCCAAAAGCGAGTAGCAAACAGAAAAAAAATACAGCTGCAGACGGATTCAAGATGATCTATAATCCTGGTTAATAAATTAAGAGATTAGAGAAACATTAATTGAGTTTACTTTGTCAGAACAAAATGTTCAAAGAGATTTTTCTTAGAGATTTAGGAAGATGAACTCGACTGATTCGGCAGAGGTTTTTCCCACAGTGTCCTAACACCAATAAAAGATTGGATTTCTTTGTTTATCAAGATCAATGAAAACTCGTATCTGCAAAATAGACCAAAAGTGTTAGGGTTCATTGATTCAGAAAGAAAAAGAAAGTAAGAGAAAAAGGGTAGGGTTTATGGTATAGTATACCTGCAGGAATTAATATTTTTATTGATTTTTCTCTTTCGCTAATAGCTTCCTTTCATGATTTCAAATCTGCAAAATAGAAAGAGAGAATGGAGAAGTAACGGTGAGGGGAAGAAAGAGCGAAGAATAGAGAGGAGGCGAAAGAGAAAATTAGAATAGGTGGTGTTTCTGGATGGTGGTGTTTCCGGACATAGTTTTTGAGGGGTGAAATAACGGAAAAATCCTATTGGTTGAAATATATCCCGGTGGGCCAGAAGCTCTCAGAAGAGAGCTTTGTTCAGCTTCCAACCACAACAGTGAAAATTCACCTGGAATCATATTATTAATTTTAATTAACCATAATGCCATTTTACCTAGGTTTATCACGTCATTATGACATAGTGGTGGGTAAGGATAGATTCCACTAGGGTACCTGTTGGATTAAAGTTTTCAGGGACCTGATTTGCTTGACCTATGTTTGACCTGATTTGTTTGACATTAGTTGATTAATTAGTTGTTGGTCAGGACTCAGGGACCAGTGTATTGAAATATGACATGATGTCTGAGCCAAACCATGTTGCAGTTCAGGATATGGCCCATTTGTTAACTAATTAAAATTAAATAATATACACAACTAGAACTTCATCTGTGTCGTAATGGCACGGTCTCCATAGTAAGTAAAAAAAAATATGTCAATTTAAAACCCTTGTCATTCTTTTGTTGGCTCTATATAAAGTGACAATTTTCCCCATATTTTTTAATTGTTATGTTTTTTTCAGAATTTCAAGGTTGACCGAAAATTTGTCTCGAAAAAATCACCGGGTGAAACATATAGAGGTATCAACTGATAACATTTACTATCCCTATCATCGCTGGGTTTTTCTCGGGATATTTTTGGAAAAAAAATTATGGTCAGCATGTACAATTATTTCTTTTGTGTTAATAACCATCTTATTTTCAAATTAAAAAAATCAACCACAACTTCCATAATAATGTTAATTTAATATAAAATAAGTTTATTATGTACTATATTAATGAAATATATTTATTTGATTAGCTAAAAAAAAATATTATGAAATATCAATAAAACATTTTTTATTGAAAGTTAAGTAAACTAATCATCATTCGGCCATAGATTTAGCTTTCCCAAGAATGAATCCAGAGCGTTCTGGTTTGGTATCTGACATTCAGAGCTTGGTTTCTTTAAAGTCCTCAACCGTTCATCGTTTTTCCTGTCCCGACCCGATAAAAATCTGGCCTATAATATTTATTTTAATTTAAAAAAATTAAATAAAAATTAATTTAAAAACGAATATTGTATCAAATAAAAAGAATAAACCAAGGGTAACTAATTAATTTATCTATCTTAGGACACCTTTCTCATCCCACTACCACTACTTCTTCCACCACCACCATCATTAACGTCATCACTCCACCATTCTCACTAACACCCACCGCTGATCCACCACCCCCGCCCACTATCACAACCACCATTAGTGTCAACTGATTTAACATTAAATAAATTTATTATGTACTGTATTAATGAAAGTGTATTTATTTGATTAATTAAACAAACATTTATTACGAAATATTAATAGAACATTTATTATTGAAAGTTAATTAAACTGATCATCTTACAGCGGTATATTTAGCTTTCCCAAGAATGAATCCTGGCCGCTCTTTAACAAGTTAAACTATATACTTTATAAGGGAGATTGTGCAGGGACCTATTATGTTTGACCATTTTTTGGGAATTATACGGATAAGGGGTACATGTAGTAGTTCGGGACGACATACGTACGGGAATTATACGGATTTGGATAGATCGGATTCGATCAAAAATCCGGTCAACGGTATGTTGTTTGGACAGTAGCTCGGAACGGCATACATACGTGCATATTCGTTTTATAAATGTGAGTTCGGCACTTAAAATTCGGCTAACATATATGATAAATTGATAAGTATTATGACCTTATTATGAGACAAATTTGATTTGTATATGATTTATAAGATGGAAAAAAACATTTTAGCATGATTATTTAACATGAAATAAACAATTTAATCGCATAAATGTATTATAAAACTTATAGACTTTGAAACAAAAATCAATACATAAAACACTGGTTAAACAACTACCAATAATTATATTTAAATATAAAGTATATACAAAATCAAACAAAAACCAATCAACAGAACTCTGGTGAGAGAGTTACCTATGGGAGTTCTAGTTCGGAAATATCATTCGGATACGGTCAGTTCGGATACGTTCACGAATCATTCGTGAGGTCCATATAATCCGGGAACTAGGTTTGGAGTTCAAATAGTTCGGAAGTATCATTCGGATACGTTCGCAAATCATTCAGGAATGATTCAGAGAATTACTAACTAGGGGTTGGGTTAACCCACCCAACCCATGCCCAACTCGATCGTTAGGAGAACATGGGCAATGTATTTCAAAACTTTGGGCAAGCTTGATTATAAATTTTATAAACCCGAGTTAAATTTGGGCAAGCATCGGCACAAATGTTTCTACCCCAAGCAACCCACCCAACCCTAAGAACAATGATATAGCTATATAAAGCTATTTTTATAATTGACATTATTATCTATTTAGAGTAATTTTAGATATTATCTTCAAATCTAATAATGAAAATATATATTATATTTATCTCATGAATCATGAGCCATCATTATCTATGATGAGTAAGCCTTCTAACCCGCCCAACCAACCCAAGTCCCACCCATAGGTCAGGTACTTGAGATATGGCAAAATACATGAGCCAAACTTGTGAACCCTGGTGAACCATAATGCTACAGTTATGGCCTTCAAATTAGGAAACCCCCTTGTTTTAAAGATAACGTTGTGTGCAATTAAGAGATGATGAGACGGATAATAATGATGTATTTTGAAAAATTGTGTCTTGACTCTTGACACTGATGAGGCGTGGTCTGCCAAGGGACAAGAAGTTTAACCATGCGCCATAATGGACATTTATGGTTAATCTAACCTCTCTACAAAAGGATAAGAAACTAATATGCAATTACTTTTTAATCAAAACAAAAAAATAAAGAAAATTTGCAGAGAGAAGAAGATTAAGAGATGGCTGAACCAAACCAACCTGATGTTGTTGAAAATCAATCACCAGCATTAGAAAATGCAAAACAAGCAACTCATGCATTAACAAGTGAAGAGGCTGAGAGATTGATTTCTTATTTAGAACAAGAAATTCCAAATAAGAGGATTCAGGAAGAAGAAAATAGGAGACATGAAGAATTTGATAGGCAAAGGATTAAAAACGAAGAAGAGTACCAGTTTTGGATCATAAATATGAGACAAGATGTGCAAGGAAGAAGAGAGAAAAGCTAGAGAGATATGAACGTCATTGGATTAAGACAAGAAGTGACATAGAAAGTGAAAGTGATGAGGAAGGTGGAAAAGCAGTAAAACTTGATGAGGATGATAGCAGCAGTCAGGGATCTTATGATCCATAAAAAGAGGCTAGAGAGAGACAAAGGTAGGAGAGAGATGATGCAGAAATGTATCTACTCTATTTGGCAGAGAAAGCTCAACCCAGGATATTTGCTCGTACTATGTCTGAACCCCTGAACGTGGATTCAGACGGTGATGAGATACCAGGGATGGATGTAGATGGCAATCCTATTACAGAAGAGGTTCAACAAGAAGAAAATGAAGGATCTGAAGATAGTGAAGATGATGAAGATGATGAGGATGGAGGTTATGGTCCTGCAGATTCTACTAGCACTGATAGCGGCGTAGTCTTCTCCTATGAAGAAGAGGGCTTTAACACCGACG
Source organism: Papaver bracteatum (assembly GCA_023529315.1). Lineage (NCBI taxonomy): Eukaryota > Viridiplantae > Streptophyta > Magnoliopsida > Ranunculales > Papaveraceae > Papaver > Papaver bracteatum. Next base: position 778,731 of record JAJJWX010002921.1, read on the forward strand.
ATGACGATGATCAGTGGTGATCATATGAAGAGCATTGGGAAAATCTTTTGAGGAAGACTTAGGAGGATTGCATTCCTTGAAGTCTTCAGATCGTCTTCGTGAAAATTCACAAAGATTTTCCTAATGCTTGTAGTTGCTGGTGCTGTTTGAAATGAAGGAGAGGTCTAGTCTTCTGTAATACATGATACATCTTCTAATGCATGGTAAGTGTTTTTTTTTTTTTTTTGGGGGGGGAGGGTTATTTCGGCACAAGGTTTGATTTTGTAAAGGTGTTGTTTTGGTGTTGACAAAGATCAAACTCGGTAGTAGTAGTGGTAGGTATTTTGCTGGTACTTGTTATGGAGGTTATGGGAATTTTGCTTATCGGACGGCATCGGAGTTGGTTGTGCAGGTGTAAGTCGAACTGGAATTGGTAGTGTGTCTAGTTCTTTTGCTTATGGTTTGATTGTAAATGAAACTACTTAGTAATTAGTAGTCTGATTTTTAATGGTGATGGTGTTTGTAAATGTGGTTAATTAATGAAATTGCAATTGTCTTTTTTCGGTTTCTCTTTGTGATTTAAACCGTGGTATGTTGTAACAAAATAAGCATTATTCTCTATCCAGTCTAATTCACTTGATGGAGAGGCATATACACACCTAGTTTGAATCTACAATCTGAGATGTTCATAATCACCAAAAGATGTTCATAATCCTAAATCACCTACAGTCTGAATCTACAATCTGAGATGTTCATAAAGCATGCAATTGAGATGTTCATAATCACCAAAAGATTCTCAAATCAGGGTACAATTCACAGCAACATAAAAATAAACCTAAAATCTGAAACATAGAGATGTTCATACTTCATAATCACCATAATAATAAATTGTACCACTCAATAAATATACACAAGTGTGCTGATTTTGTTTTTCTTATTGACCTATTTTGTTTGACCTTATGTTTGACCATTTTTTTATTTTAATTTTTGGTGAGGGACTTGAGATATGGCATGAGACATGAGCCAAACCATGCTGCAGTTCAAGATATTTCAATACACCAGCGTCACATAATGCCTGTCAACATGTGCTGGCTCTATGAAAAACGCGTAAACCCTGGTAAACCGTGCATAATCAACAAGTGCTGGTGTCTATGAATTTTGCAAAAAATCAATTATGATTGTAGTAATAATGTAGTAGGAAAAGTTGCGTCTGAAATTCAATAAGGAAGGAGTATTTTGTTAAATAAGGAATGTAAAATTTTAATTTTTACAAGTGTACTATCTATCTCATTGACATGAATGCTTAACGTGTCAGGATATTTAGAGATATCTTTAGGGTTACGGCAAGATTATAGGCATCTAAGTAGAACTTACAATCAGTAGTCTAATCCTACAATCCTAAATGCAATATTTTTCTGCTCGGTCTCGCAAAATCCGCAAAATCCCACTTTCCATATATCACCTTGATTTTCGTTTGTTATATTCATGTTAAACATAACCCACCCACTATATTTAGATTTGCATACTAGATATGTATAGGGAAATAAAAAAACAACACTATATTTAGCAAGATTTGGATCCTAGAAATAAGAAATTAGATACCTCATTCGTAAGTAAAAGAAAAAAGGAATTGAGAGGATGAGTTCTAATGAGAAATGTGTTGTTCCTGCCAATGGTCTTATTAATAATGATCCTCCTCCTCCGAAAGGCTTTGCTTCATGGGATGACTTTGTGGAAAGCATTGGTGATATACTAGAAGATTTTGTCGATGAAGAATGGGAATTAGTTCATAATAAGAAAATGATCCATGTTGAAAATGATCCTCCTCCTAAGGGTTTTGCTTCTTGGGATGCATTTGAGAAAAGCTACGGTGAACATTTGGATAATGATTACAATGAATAAGAACATGGGAAGCCACCAAGACAAACAAATTTATGGCTGAGCACTCGGCATTGACTAAATTCAAGTTTTTTACATTATTTTTAGTATGCTAATTTTATTAATGTGTAAGCACACAATTGGTAAAGTTTGTCAGATTTGCCATTGCAATTTATGAAAAATTTGGCTATTTTTTTAAACTCTGATACAAGACTCAATATACAGTCCCTATCATATTCATGATCCTATCACTTTAACAACAAAGCCACAACAAAATCATGGTTAACCCTAACATCCAAATCTCTACACCAAGCCCCCTTAAACACATTACTCGTTCATTCTGTTTTGTCAAAAGATTGATACTCCAACAGATGAATAATGGATAGAAATTAAACAACATATGCACTTGGAACCTAAAAAAAATATTGCAACCGTAAATATTAAACATTCAAAAAAACTATACTTCCAAGTAGCTTTACAAACAGACTAATTAAACATCAAAAAAAAAAAAAAAAAGATTACACTAATAACACAAAAACTAAAAAAATATTTAACTAAACAAAAGATGATGGATCAAGATGTGATTGAATACCATTCTTGCATAGGAAAACCATGAAAACAGAGGACTAGATCAGTTATAATCCCCTTCTTCTTCACTGCTGCTGTCGACAATGGTAACCACATTTTTGTATGGCCAATCATCATCATCAACATCATCGTCTTCATCTTCATCCTCATGCGCTGGACCAAACCAAAATAAGTGTTCTGGATCATCTAAATCATCATCCTCATCCTCAAAATCATACTCATCATCCTCTTCATCATCTTATTCTTCTTCATCGTCCTCCTCTTCTTCATCGTCAACAACATCATAATCATCAACATCTTCAAAACAAGGAACAACCTCGCAACCAAAATAACCAACAATCTCTTTGTCTCCATCAAGAAGAAGAAATCGGAAGGAAGTTACTAGAAGAGCAGTCATTTTGTCTGGTTTGATACTAAAACTTTTAGTTTTTGATACTCAAACCCTAATACTGAAACCCTAGTTTAGAGAGAGACTTGGAAACGAAAGAGCGGTACTGTCCAGTCTCCATTCCTTACTGTGACACACGTTTTCACTTTACCTCTATCTTAGCCACGTGCAAACTTGGCTAGTGAACAAGTATGCGGCTTTGGAAAATAAATAAAAAGTAATATAAAAATAAAAATATTGGATGGAAAATTAAAATCAAGGAATTTATCTGGGTGGAGATACTCCCTGTAAATTTAGATTTGGACGATAAATACTTGCTAAGAATCATGACATCGAAATATAAATTGGTTAACAAGCTCGTCCAAGAGTTACATCGGTAAAAATGGAAAATTACCATTAAGAAATTTGTCTCGGTGGAAATACTCCCCGGAAAATTAGATTTGAACGAAAAATTCTTGCTAAGATCATGACATGAAAATAAATAAAAATTGGTTTAGAAGCTCGTCCAAGAATGACATCGGTAAAAATTGAAAATTACCATCAATAAATTTATCTTGGTGGAGATACTACGCGTAAACTTAGATTTGGACGATAATACTTTCTAAGATCGTGACATCGAAATATAAATTGGTTAACAAGCTCGTCCAAGAGTGACATCGGTAAAAATGGAAAATTACCATTAAGCAATTTGTCTCGGTGAAAATACTCCCCGGAAACTTAGATTTGGACGAAAAATTCTTGCTAAGATCATGACATGGAAATAAATAAAAATTGGTTTAGAAGCTCGTCCAAGAGTGACATCGGTAAAAATGGAAAATTACCATCAATCAATTTATCTTGGTGGAGATACTCCGCGTAAACTTAGATTTGGACGATAATACTTGTTAAGATCGTGACATCGAAATATAAATTGGTTAAAAAGCTCGTCCAAGAGTGACATCGGTAAAAATGGAAAATTACCATTAAGCAATTTGTCTCGGTGGAAATACTCCCCGGAAACTTAGATTTGGACGAAAAATTCTTGCTAAGATCATGACATGGAAATAAATAAAAATTGGTTTTGAAGCTCGTCCAAGAGTGACATCGGTAAAAATGGAAAATTACCATCAATTAATTTATCTTGGTGGAGATACTCCACGTAAACTTAGATTTGGACGATAATACTTGCTAAAATCGTGACATCGAAATATAAATTGGTTAACAAGCTCGTCCAAGAGTGACATCTTTAAAAATAGAAAATTACCATTAAGCAATTTGTCTCGGTGGAAATACTCCCCGGAAACTTAGATTTGAACGAAAAATTCTTGCTAAGATCATGACATGGAAATAAATAAAAATTGGTTTAGAAGCTTGTCCAAGAGTGACATCCGTAAAAATGGAAAATTACCATCAATCAATATATATTGGTGGAGATACTCCGCATAAACTTAGATTTGGACGATAATACTTGCTAAGAATCATGACATCGAAATATAAATTGGTTAACAAGCTCGTCCAAGCGTGACATCGGTAAAAATAAAAAATTACCATTAAGCAATTTGTCTCGGTGGAAATATTCCCCGGAAACTTAGATTTGGACAAAAAATTCTTGCTAAGATTGTGACATCGAAATAAATAATAATAAGCCAATCATAGTCGTTTGTGAATTCATAATGCCAACCAATCAAATAAACTAGTTTCACCTGATAACCTAATATCCCATAACATATCATGTCAGTAATTTAAAATCCTATATTGTCGGCCAGTATTTTAAAAAATAAATATTGATCTCGGTTCTTTTAATACAAATTTAATTGTAAGAGCTAGCTAGAATTGCTTCTAAGAATATGAATTGGGATTTTAATCAAAAAAAGTGCACCAAAAGGCATTTATGATCTTCCAAGGCACTAGCTAGTACTCCAAGGAATATGTTAATCATTTATTATTTTGCTTTTAATAATATGTGAATTGGGAGTAAAATAGTGCAATGTAGTTGACTCAGTAGTAAAGAAAAGATACTACTATATCCAATGTACCAGTAACAAAGGAATTAACTAGTACAATAATAAATACTTCAGTTTGCAGTGGTATTTTTTTTTATCTTTTATCATTTCTACTTTAACAATTTGTATAGAATATTGTAGTGGGACCCTGTCCTAAATACCAGCCCCATCACTAAATACTAGGAGTATATATATGGAACATTCCTATGATTGATTTTTAGATTTAAGGGTACATTCATATGGTAGTTGTTCTTTAGGACTTATTGTTATGTGTGACTAAAAGAAAAGTATGAGTCAGTATTGTATACCCCACAAGATCTAATAACTTTTTGTCTTATCAAAAACAATAAAAAGTTGGTATAGCCTTCTCTCACTTATATTTTTTAAATTTACTTTTTTTGGTAACAAGATATAAAGCACAAAAAGAAAACAACCTAACTATATGCTTCTCACACCTTTGACTACCTAAGTAGATTTTGTCAGTCATCATTACACCTCAGTTTCTCATATTTCACTTCCACTAATATACACAATCACAATGAGTCCCTTATTTTTTGTGCGCATGCAAAAGAAGAAGATCTAGCTATGTAGCTGTTACGGTCCTGAAATAAATGGGCATTTGACAGTAGTCATAATGAGTATCTTGTGCGGCCTTGTTGGGTACATGCAAACGAAAAGATAGTTCTCTTCAGTACCCCTCTTCTTGTGTTTTGCTAAATAATATATAGAATATTATTTTTTGTTTCTAAAATGTCTGTCACATTGGGTTGGCTTGACCCAAATTTGGCATTGGTGGAAAGATCCCTTGTGGTCCAGTCTTTCCATAAATTAATGCTATACTTCTTCCATTTTGGTTGTGCCTAAATCATAATTAAAAATCTGATAACTGTCATAAGGGATTATGTTTATATAAAGTATATTATGGAAAACTGAGTTGACTCGACGAGTTAAGATAATGAAAATTGATTGATTAACAAACAAATATCAAGCAAAGAATTTGAACACGAGCATATATTAAAGAACCAATCTAAAACTAAACGAAGCAAAATAATACCAACATCCTCATTATTAAAAAACAAAAACCACATTATTCAAAAGTTTCTTTGATAATATTCTCAACTAAAACCATCGCATCTGGTACTCGTGTTGTAGCGTTAGCAGGCTGTGCTGGAACTTCAAGTACCTTTTCTTCTAGAGGTGTCTCCCTGGGTATTTCTGGTGTGCCAAACACAGTTTCACCAACAGGCTCATTCGAAGGAATGGGAGCATGGGCACTATCCATTTTAACAGAAGCAGAAGCAGGAAGAGTAAGATGGTCAACATGAGCTTGAACTTCAGCTAACAGGGGCATGCCAGGAACCTTACACATGCCATCAATAGTTATGGTGATCCTTAGATTTCTAGGGACAGCCATTACTATCCTTGGAATTGTTTTAATGCTCTCGGTATTGTTCTTATTAGAACTCATTTTCTTCGTCTAATATATCAATCTATCTTTTATGCCAGTGTGGTTTGTACGACCTCTTATATATATATATATATATGTATTAGAAAAACCCTAAATTTTTTTAGGTTAGGAGCATTATCTCCAATTACCTAATTTAGTTGTATTCCTCATATCACTCCCAAATAAACAAAATATAACAGTTTCCATATTCATAAATATATTCTCATATACGCGTACAAAACCACATTGATTTTAGTATATAGTATGATTTATCAAAATACGAGAAAATAGCACGAAAAAATTACGTAAACACAACCATGTTGATCGAGTACATGGAGTATATGCTTTATCTTACAGTAGATCATAATCATGTACTCTTCGCTAATGTGCATGCCTTGGCTACACTCTTGCCAAATATGTAGGTATCTGCAGTATCTCTCTCCATTATTCACCATGCCTAATCTTCTCTGAACAAATTTCTATTTTTGGTGTAATTCCCTCGGTAATTCACACCTACTCAAAGCCATGCGCAACAATTCCGTCCGGCCAAGCGCTATAACCATGCCCAAAGATTAATATACTATGGTCATAACCCTAATTTCTTGTCTTCAAAAGATTAATATACTATGGTCATAACCCTAATTTTTAAATTTTCAATGGACACATAAATAGAATGTTGATAAACTGGAATAAATCTCACACAAACACGTGAAAATATCCGTTTCTTGTTTGGATCATGGATTTTTAAATTAGGCATGCTGATTAAGGATGCGACCATTGGACAAACGGTGTAACGGTTTGCACCCCTTCGTATTATGCTTCACATAAACCGAATAGATTTTGAAACACCAAAAGACGTGAAAATTCCAACAGGTGTGTTGTGTGGGGACATATATTGCATCCATTGGATGTCTATATAAGCATTCAACAAAAACGAAATCCTAAATACTTCTACATTAAAAAAAAATATTTCACCAGTAATTGTAATGGAAATGTTGTGGGATTTAACTCCCGAGATACTACACCTTCTCCCAAGTACAGAAGGTATTTTAGCAAGCAAATGTGTATGCAAAGAGTGGAATTCTGTCCTTGCAGACAAAATAATTGGACTCCTTTTCGGTTTCACTCAAAAAGTGACAGAAGAAAAAGTTACGCAACTCTTCTACAGAGAACAAATTGAGGAGGAAGATTACTACACGATGATGGGAGATTTATATCAGATGTTATTTGGAAACAATGGTACCTGGAATATTATCCAATCCTATGATGAAAACATGTCACACCCAATCGTTGGATCTTGTAATGGTCTGGTATGTTTTTATGTTTCACACCATGACATACAAGATCCTATCTATATTATGAATCCAACAACGGGTGAGCACCTCCATCTTCCATAAATATGCGATCCAACACCAACGCCACAAATTAGTTGGGATCCACGATTCGTCATAGGAGGTTTCGGCTATTGTGAACATACCGGTGAATACAAAGTAGTTCGAATTCAAGCGGACGGTAAAGTGGATGTACACACTCTAGGCGACAATAGGGGATGGAGGAACATCAAATATTTTCCTTTTACTTTTTGGGATTCAGGTGTGTACGCACATGGTTGCATTTTTTGGATAAATCATTATTTTTATGACAATATTCAGATAGTATCTTTCAATTTGGACAATGAGACATTCCAGTCACATTCGCCACCCCCACATCATATTTATGAGAATGGTGGTTTCAGTACTCCAAAACTTGGAATGGTCTTGTCTGGAGTTCGCCTTTTATTTTACAACATTCACGATATTTATGATCTCCGGATTGATTTTTGGGCACCCATTTCCGATAATGATATTCATGCACGGGCACCCGGTGTAGAATGGAATTGGGAACTTAAGAGGAGCATTGTCTTGGAAGAGCCTTCGAATCTATGGTGGCCGCCTTATAAGCTAATAGCCTTGGGAAAGAACAACGACGTCCTATTGCAAAACAACCGATGTTTAGCGCGTTATAATGAACTCACCAGAACATTGACAGAAATTACGGAGATAAGTTGGCCAAAGGTTAGAGTTATTCCTCACATGAGGAGCGCCGTCTCGTTGATGAATTTTGGAGGACAATCGGAAACATGTACTGACGATGTCCATGCCACAAACATATTCCGAGTGTAGTGTTTTTGTTTTTGTTTTGATCAGAGTAATGTAGTTTGGTGTTCAATATATATTTTTTTAATAGTAATATTTCTCATCTTTGATTATTTTTTTTGGTATCTTGTCTGGACTAAAAGTTATTTTGGGTAATAATGGTTGGTATTTTATTTAATGGAGTTAATGCTTTAAACATATTCCCAATGAATTTAGAGGGGGATTTTCTTTTATGGTGGTCAATTTGGTATATATGGAGGCATTTCTGTATTCCAGTTGTATTTATGGTTATAAATTTTTCGAATCTATAGGGAGACTTTTATGTGTTCATTATAATAAAATCCGAGAGGGGAAAATAAAAATGTAAAAAGAAGTGAGAATTTGAGATGCAAAGGGTATAAGTGATTGATAGACAAATCAATGATGATATTCTTGAAAATGCATTGATAGACAAATCAATGATGATATTCTTGAAAATGCACACGAATGAAAAAGATTTAGTCGTCAACAGTCCACAATTTCCCATTAGACACTCTTAATTCCAATTTTTCTTTGTACTTTGATGATACCTATTTCTTTTTCTGCAACAACTGCAAAAATTCTTCTGGGCATTCTTCATCTTTTACTTTCTCTTTGCTTCTCTTCTTTTTCTCTTAATTTTCTGCCTCATATACTGAGTTTGCATGGAAAAACTCATTCCACAACAGATCCATATCATCATCTTGGTTATTGTTCTACAAACCTACTTCTTCCTCTTCTCTCGTATTCCTTACCTCTTTTTTCTTCTCCATTTTATTCAATCTTATTGCTTTGCATATATATTACTTAGCTTACTCTAGTTGCTCCAAATTTATTTCAGATACTGCTAATTTGAACCTCATCATCACTTCCTTTCTCTTCAATCACTCCTCCTTATCAACTTCTTCCTCTGTCATTGGGGTCTTGCCTTTTGATGGTTTGGAACCACTCTCTTTTTCTGGATTATTTGGAGACATTTATCTTTGAAATTTCGATTGAAGAAGTTTCTTTTCTTAAAACACAAAAATCCTATGTGTCATAAAATATAGGAACTCTCGAATGTCTCATTGGATAACTACTTCATGAAGTAATGGTTATCCTTTAGATTTTGTTTGCTTTTAAATAAAAATTCAGTTATAGGTTTAAGCTATAACCGCTTATGAGATAAAACGGGCAAATATGCTTTACTTGCCTGCTCATTAAAGGACGCGACCTTTCAAAGATAAAACATGCAAATATGCGTTACTTGTATGCATGCTCATTAAAGGCGCGACCTTTCAAATAATGTCTGCTCATCAAGGACGCAACCATTCACCAATAGGTGTATTGGATGTCTATATAAGCATTACTCATATCTGCTTGTAGCATTCTACAATATTAAGAAAATCTTAAATGCTTTAATTTGTTTTGTTTTTTTGATAATCTTTCATCAGTATAATAGTGATGGATATGTTGCCGGAATTAACTACCGAGATACTACAGCACCTCCAAACTGCAGAAAGCATTTTAGCAAGCAAATGTGTTTCCAAAGAGTGGAATACTATCCTCGGGGACAAACGAATTGGACTCCTTTTTGGTGTCACACCAAGAATAGGGAAAGAAATTACTCAACTCTTTTATAGAGAGGAAGATTTCAACCCGATCGTAACATCCAACAATCACGAAGCCCCGAATGATGGAACCCATGAAGATTTGACTAAGTTGCACCCAATAGTTGGATCTTGCAATGGTCTGGTCTGTTTTTATGTTTCACACCACGGCATACAAGATCATGTATATGTTATGAATCCAGAAACTGGTGAGCACCTACATTTGCCACAACTATGCATCCCAATTATTGCACGAGATCAAGTACTTTCTTGGTATCCTGTAATTGGGGGTTTCAGATACTGTCAACGTACCGATGAGTACAAGGTAGTTCGAATTCACATGGATGGTAAAGTTCAAATACACACTCTAGGAGACAAGAAGGGATGGAGGAACATAGCATTGGATATTCCTTATATTTTTCGGAGTTTAGGTGTGTACGCACATGGTTGTATTTTTTGGAAGGATTGTTGTCAATGGGATAGTGGCATAGTTTCTTTCAATTTGGACACTGAGACATTTCACCAACATTCGCGACCCCCACATCATATTCTTAGGAGTGAATTCCCTTCAGTTGGGATGGTTATGTTCGGAGTTCGCCTTTTATTTTACTACATCCATGAGGCCTGTGATGAGGGGATTAATTAGCTCCGGATAGATTTCTGGGCACCCATTTCCAAAAAAAAATATTCATACATGGGCACCTGGCGTGGAATGGAATTGGAATCATAAGATAAGCATTTTCTTGGAAAAGGATGAGGATGAAGGGTGGCCGACCTATTACCCGATAGCTTTTGGAAAAAACAAGGACCTTCTATTGTGGAAGAATGGGCGTTTATTGCGTTACAATGCACTCACCAGAACTTGGACGGAAATTTGGGGGACACGACTGTGGGAAACAAGCAAGGTTGCAATTATTCCTCATATGAGGAGTGTTGTCTCGTTGAAGAATTTTGGTGGACAATCAGAAACATGTACTCATGATGTCCATGCCACTAACACATTCCTTGGGTTATCTATGTAGCTTTTTTATTTCTTGTAGTTGTGTTGTTTTTTGTTTTTGTTTTTGGTGTATTTTTTTCTATGTACAATTTATTCCTTGGGTATGTAGCTTTTTTTCTCTTGTAGTTGTGTTTTTTTTTTTGGTGTTTGAATTATTTTCTATGTTGAAATATACAATTTAGTTTGGGTAATTGTTTAACTAGCCAACTTTTGGTTTTTTTTCCTTTTTTTTTGCGTTACACCTATGGTCCAGCCACCTATGGTCCAGCCACCTAGGTAATTAGTCAAAAAGTAGAAAAATTATTTGGGTATTTCCTAAGAGATCATGATTTATTTTAGTTTGTTATGTTTGGAATGTATATATTAGATTAAAAAGGGAAATATATAAACATGAAAATATTCATTCCATATCTCATTATACTGCTACAATATCTCGTTTTTTAGTAATATGGAAATTGAAATATTCGGTGTAAATACCAAAGAATCGTGATTTTAGATAATGATGGAAAACCTAAAAAATTAGAGTTTTCAATTATATCAAGCATAGAAAAAAACTAACATGGAGTATTAAGAGGGATTGTTGATATGAAATTGACGAGAGGATCCAAAACCGTCCTAGACTGACGCGACCATTCACCAACATGTATATTGGATGTCTATATATATATAAGCTTTATACTCGTATTTGCTTGTAGCATTCACAATAAGAAAATCCTAAAAGCTTGTAATTTTTTTTTTTTTTTTTGATAATCTTTCATCAGTACAATAGTGATGGATATGTTGCCAGAATTAACTACCGAGATACTTCAGCGCCTCCAAACTACAGAAATCGTTTTAGCAAGCAAATGTGTATGCAAAGAATGTAATACTATCCTTGGAGACAAAAGAATTGGATTCCTTTTTGGTGTCACACCAAGAATGGGGAAAGATAAAGTTACCCAACTCTTTTATAGAGAGGAAGATTTCAGCCCGATCTTAACATCCAACTATCATGATGCCCCGAATGATGGAACCCATAATGATTTGACTATGTTGCACCCAATAGTTGGATCTTGCAATGGTCTGGTTTGTTTTTATGTTTCACACCACGACATACAAGATGTTGTATATATTATGAATCCAGAAACTGGTGACCACCTCCATCTGCCACAACTATGCATCCCAATTGCACCAGATCAAGTACTTTCTTGGTATCCATGATACAACGTAATTGGGGGTTTCAGATACTGTCAACGTACCAATGAGTACAAGGTAGTTCGAATTGACATGGATGGTAAAGTCCAAATACACACTTTAGGAGACAAGAGGGGATGGAGGAACATAGCATGGGAGATTCCTTATACTTTTCGGAGTTCAGGTGTGTACGCACATGGTTGTATTTTTTGGATAGATTGTTGTCAGCAAGATATTGGCATAATATCTTTCAATTTGGACACCGAGACGTTCCATCAACATTTTCCACCTCCGCATCATATTCCTGGGAGTGAATTTTGGATAAATACTTACCCATCACTTGGGATGGTCATGTTCGGAGTTCGCATTTTATTTTACTACATCCATTAGGGAATTAATCGGCCCGAATAGATTTTTGGGCTCCCATTTCCAAAGAAAATATTCATACATGGGCAACTGGCAGGGAATGGAATTGGAATTATGAGATAAGTATTTTCTTTAAAGAGGATGAATGGCCGACTCATAACCCGATAGCCTTTATAAATAACAAGGAACTCTTATTTTGGCAGAATAGGCGTTTAGTGCGTTACAATACACTCACCAAAACTTGGAAGGAAATTTGGGGGGCACTACCGTGGGAAACAAGGGTTGCAATTATTCCTCACATGAGGAGCGTTGTCTCGTTGAATAATTTTGGTGGACAATCGGAAACATGTACTCATGATTTCCATGCCACTAACACATTCCTAGGCTTATCTATGTAGCTTTTTTTCTTGCAGTTGTGTTTTTTTTTTTTTTTTGGTATTTGGATTCTTTTCTATGCTGAAATATACAATTTATTCCTTGGGTTATTTATGTTGCTTTTTTTTTGCTTGTATTTTTTTTTTGTTTTGGTGTTTGGATTTTTTTCTATGTTGAAATGTTCAATTTCTTGCATTAACATGATTGTTTTGGGGAGTTCTGGAGAGTTGATAGTGCATTTTTGCATGTGCACAAATCTCTCATAGGAGTAGAGATTCGGGAGGGAGTTTGGTCATACTGGTATTATCTATACTCAAAACAAATTTACAAAACACATTTAATTATATGCATGTATATATAATCAAACAAAGCTTTATTTGAAGGTTTTTCTCTCCTCCGATTTTGCTCTGCAAATCGGTTTCTAAACTCAGCCATTTTCTCTCTATCTCTCTACCTTATGTTTATAGAAGAGATTCATTGGTATACCATTCATCTTGATCTGCTCTTTGCTAGCTACATCATCTACAATTATTGTGTTATCTAATCAAGTTCATAATCAGAACTGAAAACCAAAGCACCTTCATTCATACCAAAACTAAAGGCAATTCTTACCATGGAACTACTTCTGCCAATAACAAAAACTCTAGCAACATCTTTACTCCAAGTACTACCATTCTCAGACTCAATAATACCTTGTTCATCACCAGTACGGTTCAAGAAATTAAAACAAAACGAACACTACATTACCAACAGTTGACATACACAATCATTACTGAAACTGAAAAACAACAACCATTCCACATTTACCCCATTACTACTACAAATCCCAACTACCCCTTTACCACTACAAGTACCAATTCTGTTCAAAACATCATGCAAGTTCAAAATCCAAAACATAATAACAAAATATCCACCAGAAACAAGAAAAAGACTAAGAGCAAGAAATTGTCCATCACCTCCAATCATAGTTTCAAGAAGTTGGGTAGTCAAGGGAATCACCAGAGGAGTCTTTTCACAAAAATTTTCTAACCATTTTCAAGATTTTCAAACACCCAACAAAATTAACTCCTCCTGGTGACTTTGTGGCATCCACCACACGTCTTGATACCCTTCCTTCGTTCACCGTTCATTGTCTTCGCTGCTTGATGGGGCTGGAGATGTACCACTGGAATCTGAATCCTCATCTGAATAAGGTACACAGGCACTCACACTTAATGGAAACTGCTCCCCCTCGTTCATGGTTTGCGAGTACTTCTTGGGGCTGGCTATCTCCTTCTCAAATCGAGCCATTAGATGCTCAGCATCATACTCTAGTCGCTCAATGGATATCTCTTCATTGCTACCCCCATAATCAGAATCCATATCGCTTGTCACCATTTCTTCCCCACCTTCTCCATCTGCATCAAATCCTCTGAATGGGTCAATATCCTCATTAGTTCCGCTCCCATATTGTGGTCCCTTGGCCTTCTAATCAGCCTTCGCCTCTTACTTCGCCTCCCATTCACTATCCTTTCTTTCCCGCCTCTTCAAGTATTGAAGTACCCATTCAACATACATCCGTTATTTTCGTTGTGTATCTCTTTGCCTACGATGTTCTTATTCTCTCTGGCGTTGTTGAATCACCTCACGACGATCTATTTCTGCCTGAATATCATTCTTTAATTGATGTAACTCACCAGTTCCAAAAGTATGTAAATGGGTTCTTACTTGATTGCAAAGATCAGAGATGGAAGGGATTAAGTGAACAGTACTACCGGAGTTTGCCATTTCTCGATCTCTTTCTTAACCTTTCCCTTTCTAGTAAAAATACTAATGAATTTCTTAATCACCATCAAAACCCATCTTTTAAAGGTATAAATTCTACCATTAACTGCCATTTATGGCGGTTGGTTAATCGTCAAATTGCTTCGTTCTCTTCACCAATGCAACTTCATGCGTGCACTCTTCCCCCTAAAAACCATAATTATCCTATGGACCCTTACTGTCAATACCTAACCATCTTCACTATCCATCCACCTACACGGAGCACTATTAAGTGTCGCATTGGTAAGTATTTTCTCTTCGTGACTCACATTTGGGGTCTAATTAAAACCATTTCATTTTTAATGCAGACTAGTTGGAGGCAGCACCAGAAGAGAGGCACCATTGCGGCTTTGAGAACCCTTAGCAGCAGTACTGCTAGTTTTACTAAAGACAACCATACTCTTTCCCCCCACCCACAACACAAAAATTCCCCCCAAATTTCTATCATTATAACCATTGTCTTTTTCCTGCACCCAAATACTTCCAAAACTGATAAATGCTTGGGGTACTCCCCTCATCTGGTACAAATCCTCATTTTTATACATCAAAAGGAACATCGATCCATTATTGGATTTGTCCACAAGGGGCCTTGTATCTCAACCTCTCTCATAAATCACCTAAATCCAAACCAACTGGCCTCCCCCAGATACGAGAATGATGTGCCATGTCTCAATAGTCTTCCTCAACACAATATGTGTAATCGTGCTATCACCACTTTGTATCAATCTACTCCTTCCCTCCCCCCAAATCAGAGTCAACATGAATTGTATTCCTTTTTTAAGGATGGTAACTGTAAACCAACAACAAAGCCTTACGTCATCCATCAATACTCCATATGGTCTCAATATCAGTTCAGCAAGTACCATGGTATCTTCTCCATGAAATTTTATTTTATCCTGGCTACCCAAAAAAGGAAACTATATAAATATGAAAATATTCATTCCATATATCTCATGAGATCATAATTTATTTTAGTTTGTTATGTTCGTTATATATATTAGATTAAAAAGGAAATTAGATAAACATGAAAATATTCATTCCATATCTCCTTATATTGCTACAATATTCGATGTAAATACCAAAGAATAGGTGATTTAAGATAATGATGGAAAACCTAAGAAATTAGGGTTTTCCTTAGAAATATATATAAATTACACCAAGCATAGAAAAAATTAACATAGAGTATTAAGAGGAAAATGAGTTCTGCTAAGAGGGACTGTAGAGATGAAACTGAAGAGAGGATCCAAAAATGTCCTCGACTGATGGATGGTCCTCGTAAATTGAGGATTATCATTACTGTGGACGGAATAACTATTGTTCCTGGTGTTCCTCTCGACGTTGTTATTAGTTCTGTTGTCAGTAGTGTTGACAATGATGATGTTCCTATTTATGCTGATGTTATTCCTGGTGTTCCTATGGACGTTGTAATCAGTAGCGTTGAGGATGCTGATGTTCCTGCTTATGCTGATGGTCCTACTGTGAATGATGATGCTCATGCTTCTATTATTGAAATTATTGATGAAGATCGTCCCGATGTTCCGGATATGGCAGTTAATCCAAAAGTTAACAAGCATGATCTTAACAAGCATGTGGAGCCTGATGAAGCAGAAAATGACAAATCTGATGATGACAAGGCTCCCAAACCTGCTGGTTGGAGTGATCAGGTTCACCTCAGCATTGCAAGAAGAATTGTTTGAAGATGGGGATGGCTCATTTGATATGTTTTTTTTTTATGATATGGTTTGATTTATCGATTTCATTTTGTGGACGCTTTGAAAGTTGTTTTCGTTTCTTGTTTCGTTTGCTAATTTTTTCATTTAGAAGAAGGTGATGTTTATGAAATAAATCAGATAATTATTTACAAGTTCATAGACTTGCAAATTTATTTATTTATGAGGTGTGTATTCTTTTGGAAAAATAAATATAATTAGCTGAAAGAACGGAGGAAATGTGGAAAAATACAGTCCCCTCCCTGTAAACAATAAGAATCAATTTATCACTTTAGGTCTGAAATACAGTCCCCCCCCCCGTAAACGATAATCAATTTATCAATTTATTATCTCCTTGCCAATACTCTTAACAAAAATACGTGTTTGAACAAGTAAAGTGCTATTGAAAGTAAAGTACTGTTATACGACGATGTTAATGATAATGATCTTTGCGTGTAATTGGATGAGAATGAGGAACCAGACTCATCTAACAAGTTCTTTGCTTTTAAAATAGGGTTTTTGATGACCATTTTGTTTTCAGTGGTGGTTTTATTTATTTTTTAAGTACTGCACTAGATGGAGGCTTTTTACGCTGATAGATAGGTTGACATTTATGTGATGAATGATTCACGTTGAACTTTTATGTTTTATGGAAATGATGAACATGAAAATGGATGGGTTTAGTTTATTTATCTTTATTAGCTTACTGTATGATTAGAATAATACGTTTCCTACATAGGTGCCACTAATAATTCATACGTTTCCTCCCTAAACCAAGAATAATACAGGAGACAACCCAGCTTAAAATTATTAATGTAAATATTATTCGAAATAGGAAAGTAATTTTTTTTCTATAGCCTCTTCTCGAGTTGGTTAGGGATAGGAAACAAAATTTTGAAAATTTTGGGAAACAATTTTATCATAACTGTCTATGATATATTCTCTCATAAAATAAGGAAACTAACCATATTGGTTACACATCTAAAATTTGGAAATAAAAAAAGAAAAACACCAAAAATCTTTTGTTTGGAGGGTGATAAAAATGGATTTTACTAGGGGGGATGATTTCAAAAGGAAAATCAATTCCCGCCTGATGGTTTGGTTAAATTCCAAAAAGAAAAAGAAAGATGAGTTCTATCTACTTTTTCAGTTTTTATTATTCGGTTCATTCTCTCTATGAAATCATAATTCTACTACTATCTCTAATCTTTACAAGGAACCTACCTCTTCAGACTCGATCTTTGTTGTTGGTATTATGTCTACAACCCATTATCGAATGAATATTAAATTGATGTTAGATTTTTTGTTCGATCTCATGGAATCAGATGTTAGATCTTATAGGTTTACTAGTTAAAGCATGATTAGGGTTTTTATTCTATCACTTCTTATACGTTTACTAGTTAAAGCATGAGTAGGGTTTTTATTCTATTACTATCTCTAATCTTTACAAGGAATCTACCTCTTTAAACTCGATCTTTGTTGCTGGTAATATTTCTACAACCTATTATTGAATGAATATTAAATTTATGTTAGATTTTTTGTTTGATCTCATGGAATCAGATGTTAGATCTTATAGGTTTACTAGTTAAAGCATGATTAGGGTTTTTATTCGACTATATCAAAGAACAAGTTAATGACAATCACGGGTTGTATGCTGAGATGTGATTTCATTTTGTTACAACAATAATATTTTAGTCTTAAGTTACATGCATGAACTATTATAAGATTTAGGTAAGGATCTTTCTTTCATGTTACTTAGTTAGGCTTTACTAGTTAGTTAGGTTTTACAAAATAAAAAAACTTAACGATGCTAATTTTTTTCTAGGGTTTTTGTTATTGTTTGGGTTGGATTTTGATTGAGAGTTAATAACTAAACTTTGATCGACGATGTTGTGTCAATCATATTTATATACAAGGCTTATCAAGATTTAATCATTTGAGTCTCTGTTACTTGGCGAGCCTGTAACGTCTGTATTTTAAGTTGCCACTTTTAATAATACCATGTTGATGGTTTGCCTATTTGACTATATCTTCAAGCTAAAAATATATATCATTATCTTGTGCTTTAATTAGTGCTCTTGGCTTTTGTAACAAAAAAGTTATATAAGACCGTTTAACCGGTACCTTTCGCTTTGTGGATAACACAATAATCATGAGGAGATTTTGTGTGTTGCAGTGATGTTTTAGCCTCAAGTTACATGCATCAATGAGTTCATGTTAGTTTTCTTTTCATATAATAGAAAATATGTGTAACACATGTTGCCTATCCTGTTAGGTTTAGCTAATATTTTCCAAAATAAGCTCAAATTTCTAAATGAGATGCACGTACCTACACAGCTTTTGTCATGGAAGAAGATTATGATTACGACCAATGGAGGGAATCAGATGTTGAGGTGGATTCTGATGAAGAAATGGTGAATTTAGATGAGGGTCATGATAACATTGTACAATCATATGACGATGATGGTGGAGATATGCTCCACACTGCTAGATTTGAAGACTTAACAGGTAATGTGCGAAACCTTGTTTCTACTTAAACATCACATGGTTTCATATGTTGCCTCGGTTATTTCCAGAGTCAGAAGATTCTGAAAATGATGATTTAGCGTTGTTAGAAAAAAAAGAATTGGAACATGTTCCAGAAGCAGAAGAGAATCCACAATAAGAAGACTCTACAGAAGAGATCATAAAAGCGAGGGGAATGACAAGAATGTTGAAGCTGTGTAGAGACTTCTCGAAAGAAACTACCAAAAGAAGGGATATTGAATTTGACAGAATGTTTTGGCCTATTGGTAACCATAGAATTGAGTTCAGTAGTTACCTAGGATATTTGGTCCGTGATATGGTTGGCATAAAACATTTATGTTGGAAGGAAGTCCCTCCAACAACAAAAGAAAATATGTGGGAGAAAATTCTGGTACGCATATGCGTTTACCAATTCGTCGTTTTTTTCGTCTAACTGCGAGTCTGTGATTAACATACACTAGATGTTTTTGCAGCTTCATTTTGAGGTGCCCCATGAGCTGAAGCGAGTGGTCATGAAGCGTCTACCTGTTCATCTGCGGGACTTCAGAAGGAAATTGTACAACAATCATGTAAAACACTTCCTGGAAAGGCCGCATAAACTAAGAAATTTCCCCAAAAAGTACGAAACGGTAATGGACCAAGAAAATTGGGACAATTACCTTAATCATGTACTAAAATTGCCTATATTTAAGGTATGTAATACACATTGATTTTTATGTTTCGTTCTTATTGTCTATCCCAGCATACTAATGAAATTATTTTTATTTCCTCTGCAAGAAAAATTCGGAGAGGGGAAAAGAGGCAATATCACAATCCAAGTTCCCACATCGGACGGGATGAGGAGGATACTCGGGATTAAAACTAAAATTAGTAAGTCTGTTGTCTTATTTATTATACACTGCACGGTAAAACCGGCAATATCAGATACTTCTATTTTGTATGTCGTGTTGCGTGTCTCATATATGCATAAACCTATACCGGTATAAGGATGTGTCCTCTTACACCAATCTGTAATTTTGTCACATTAGATGCTTTGGAATAGGTTTTCTGTTTGACACAGTTAATATCTGTGCGGATGTAAATCCTTACTTGTTTCTGGTAACTACTAGGTCCAAAGCGGAAATTTTTCCGAAGAAGATCTTGAAGACCGGTGCTTCATGTGGGCAAGAGCACGCGAAAACAAACACAGAATTGTTCCAGACGAGTTTGTCAGGAAGAAGACATCTGAAGTTGTGAGAAAACAGAAACTTTACAGTCCTCATGTTTTTAACCAAAGTAAGTGCAAAGTAATTGCGTAAGGTTTAAATAAGAATTTAACACATTATTTGAACAAGAAGAGAAGCGGAAGATGATTCAAGAGGGAACTCTAACAGTTGGTCATAATGAGGATGCCCTAACAGTTGCGATCGGCCCGGATAAGGGTGGACGTGTCAAGGGGACTAGCTTTGGAGTGATGGCAACCCTTTACTTTCCAAATGGAAGAAAACCAAGACACTCGAAAGATAATGATGAACTGAGTGAAAAGCTGAAAGCTAAGGAGAAAGAATTAGAGTCTACTAAAAATGCGTATCAGAGATTGACATATAACTTGTTATCTCAAGGAGTCGACATTGCGAAAATTATGGGCAACAGTATCAGCCAGCCTGGAAGAGAGGTAAGTGAATCGAGTTTTGATTAGATTGTGTAATTTTTTGAAAACATTGGAAGACGGTATCTGATTTTTTCAAACAATGTGTTCAACTACAATCACAGGATGCTGGACCTAGCAACGCCTCCAATCGATCTAAGAATAACATGGGTCCAGAATCAGTTAAGCAACTTCCAAAAAAACATGGGAAATCCGGTCCGTAGAAGTCATCTGAAAGCACCAAAGGGTCCGCGAAGCGGGTCTCTCCTTGTACTAAAACGCCGACCATTTCTACTGAATCCCCGATGTCTTTAGTATCAAAGAAGAAGTCTTCGTCTCCTCCATCCACTAGGGAGTCTCAGAATGTGCCATCTGAAAAAGTTACCATTGATGTATGGTTTTCCAACACGTTTAAATTTTTAATCTTCCATTTACTATCTCTCATGCGCCTTGTGTTTCTGCAGGGCACAGGATGCAAACTTTGGTTTGGAGAAAAGGACAACATTGTTGCCATTGGTAGAGCTTACTCTTCAAAGAAGGTATCTTATAAAATGAATTCAGGAATGACGGGTGAGGTTACATGCTATAGCGTCATGGTTAGTGAAGTACTAAATGAAACCATCAAATTACCCTTTGGCACATCTTCTGGGATAAAAACTTTAAAAGATGTTGGTGATGCTGAAATTTGTTAGCCATCAAATCAAACCATCTTGGATCAAAAGGTTGGTTGCTATGCTTGTTTGCTTTATTAACTTATTGGATATGTTTTTACACAAACCAGTTTTATATATATATATATATCTTGTTTGATATAAGAGACGAATATGTTATCAGCTATATGAATCACGGACGTTAGTGTATATTTTAGAGAACCTTATAGAACCAGATATGTGGTTAGCTATTTGATTGTGAGTCAGTTGTGCATTTTTCTTAAATGGTTTCACTGCAAAAACAAGGTACAACTTTCATTTTAATTTTCTGATGCAGATAAGTCAACCAAAATATTATGAGGCTGTGAAATCACCGGATCTACTCAACGGAAGCCAAACTCATATCGCAATATCTGAAAAAGTTCCGAAGGTATGTGTTTTAAACCAGTTACATGATCTTAAGGACCATATGAGTCTGAAATATGCTATCAACTACAATATGAATCACGGATGCTAGGGTGTATTTTGGAGAACCTTGTATATTTGTTACCTATTCATCCATGTCTTCGCATTCACGGTGGAATTTGGCATATTTGACACCCGAATATTACTCTACTGCTGCAGGTAAGTCAACAAAATTAGGGGAAACATACTCTGGATGTGACATCAAAAGATCCACCTAGTCGGAGCCAATTTGAGATCACGACAACTAAAGCAGTTTCTCAGGTATCTCTTTTATTTTTACATAATAATTTTAAATCTCAATTTTTTTTGAAATTTTCGCTTGAAGATGTTCATATGCCATATATTTCCGCAAGGTAGAAGGTGCAACCTTTTTGACGAGATGTCTAAGGAAAACGTCCTTGCTAGAGGTAGAGCTTTTAGGTTAACAGGAAAACAACAATTACATGGAAAGGATGGGTTGGAGGTTGATAGCTACAAAATCCTGATTGATGAAGTAATAAAACCGAATTTCTGTCTAAAATACGATTTGCTGGTATGGAAACATTAGGGCAAACTTTTGGAAAAGCGATTCCTTGGCCAAAGTATGGTGTTCAGTTTACTGAGCCTGCTAAGAAGGTTAGTTGCTTGGATTGTTTGATTTGTAAGTCGAATATACATAAACCAGATTTCAAGTGTAAATTAGAGAACCTACAAAAATAGAAACATGTGTAACTTTCAAAAGTAACTAATAACTCTTTTAATCTTATGCAGAACCCTACCAGTAATTCACAACCAACTACTTCTCTAAGGAAGTCTCCTTCACGTAGCAACCCTTCTGATGGATCTAAGAAGCAGTCTCCTAATATTATGCAGAACTCTACCAGTAATTCCCAACCAAATCCTTCATTATCTCTAGAGAAGTCGTGCACATCTACGACAGAACATCTGGATAAGACATCTAATGGAGTATGTTTTTTTTTTGATTTTTTTTCTTCGTAAATCTATATTGCTAATTCTAGCATCTTCTTTTTATATGATGTTCATATGACGTATCTCCATGAGAAAGCAAAAATACGACTTTTGGAATGGATCTAGGGGAAACGTCGTTGCTAGAGGCAGTATTTTACCTATGGTGCCTAACCAGAAAATACATGGACAAGATCTTCCTAGTAGTTGTTATGTTGTCAATATTCAGGAGGTTATAGTTCCATCGTTCGTGTTAACCGAACCAAGTGGTGAGTTTAAGTTATTAGGGGAAGCTAGAGATGGTTTTGTGGCTTGGCTGAAAGATAATTGTTTCATCTCTGATGACAAGGTTAGTTTCTTAGCTCTTTTGCTTTGTTAATCAAGTATATAAATAGTTTTACATAAATCGTGTATTCAGTTTGATTAAATAATAAGTACGAGATTGAAATATATTAACACCTAAATGGAACATGAATGCCAGTGTAAATTTGAAAATTGATATTTGGTTACGGATTTTTATTATGGGGGTCAGCTGTGAAAAATGTCGCGGACTTCAGTGAAGTTGGCTTTATTACATTGTTAGAAAAATGACTTTTGTCTGTCTCTTGTTGATAATTCACATGACAGACGAATTCGCCTTGGATTTAGAATATATATATATAATACATTTAATCTCTTGCTGCGGGAAACTCCACAACATGGAAAACCTCATGAGCAACCAGAACCAGTTTTAGATTCTGAGAAGAAATTGGATAGTGAAAAAATGAATGAGGAGCACCTAGCAGTCAATCCATATTCAGGGAGTCATGCAGCCTCTGAAAAGATTTCTCAGAAGACTAAAAAGGCGCAAAGAAGGTTATATGCACCAATTGTGCAGAAGGCATACCAACTTTCAGATGGGCAACATAGGAAGACAAGGTTTGGCACATCGAGAATGTCACAACCTGATCAATTGCATGCAGATACACCACCATCAAAAAAGTTGAAGAAAAACTGATGATTTTTGGATAAATGCTCATCTAACAAGTTCTTTGCTTTTTTAAAAGGGTTTTTGATGTGTGAACTTTAAAGTTTACGTATTTTTTAAGTACTGCACTAGATGCATGCTTTTTATGCTGATAGATAGGTTGACATTTATGTGATGAATGATTCACGCTGAATTTTTATGTTTTCTGGAAATGATGAACATGAAAATGGATGGGTTTAGTTTATTTATCTTTAGTAGCTTACTTATTACCAATCCAGATGAACCATGGGTTCATGCTGTTAATCCTTTAACTGATATTGTGAACAAACAAGGGTCTTGGATTTGGCAAGGCATATGCACAGGTTTGAATATAATTAAAAGACACTACATATGGGAGATAAGTGATGGTACTTCTGTGCAAATTCGGAAAGATTCTTGGATTCCAAATATGCACAGACCTTTAGATAGTCATTTTATCTCTTTTAATATGAAAACTGTGAATCAGCTCATTGACCAAGACTCTTAAGTCTTGGAATTCTGATATTTTGAATGTTTTGTTTGATGAAGATACTGTTAAAAGGATTAATGACATAAGAATTCCTATTGCAGATAAAGATAAGATGAGATGGGAGCCTTCCGGCAATGGAATGTCTACTATAAAATCTGCTTACAATGCCATCTTGAATGAAAACTTAGCTACTAAGACAACTAAGAACAACTTAGACATATGCTGGAAATCCTTTTGGAGATATAAGATACCTCCTTAATTCAAAGTATTTTATATGGAAATTCCTACATGGTTGCATTAATACTAAACATAGACTTGCTAGTTTCACTAAACATAAAGATAATAGATGTGCTATTTGTAGTGGTAACCTGAAACTATTCAACATATGTTCTTTGATTGTCATCATGTCAGACATATATGGGATTTTTTTAAAAAATTTTTTTGACTTAAAAGGTTAAAATTTTATCTTTATTGTCATCCTCATATATGGGATTTAGACTTACAAAATTGGATACAAAATTGGAGTGGTTTTTTCTAAAGGCAAACAATGGTATGCCCAAGGATTTTAGTCCGTATGAGAGTGCCGGTTTCATTTTGTGGCTAACCGGAAGGCTAGATGTGATACGAGTTTTTGAAAACAAGCCATTTAATAAAGAACATTGTTATAAACAATATTGTTAGGAAGATTGAGGACTGGAAAAAGGGATAAAAGAATGAAAACTAGTAGAAACAATGCTTTGAGAATAATTGATAAGAACTGGAAGGCTCCTATAGATGATATATACAAATTGAATTTTGATGCTTCCTATATTGATAAAACTGTATTATCAGGATGTGGACTGATTTGTAGAGATTCTGCAGGAAACAACCATGGAATGCGAGGAGGTGCATCTCTAGCCATTGATCCAGATCAAGCTAAAGTGCATTCTCTCCTAGAAGCAGTACAATGGGCTCGCAGTAAGGGATGGCGAAAAATTCACTTGGAAGGAGATTGTCAGAATGTTATAGCAGCTATGAATAGGAAGGCTATAATTTAATCCATGATGCATTAGTTATATTAAGTTATTTTGATTCTTGGGTTTGCAATTATGCCCATAGGGATGCAAATCATATTGCAGGCTCTATAAAAAAGTATGCAAGAACTCAAACAATTTGCTTTTGTTGGATTAATAATCTATCTGTATGGATCAATCTTCTGATTCAACATGATAAAAACAATATGTAAGCTTGCTTATCAATATATTTATTCTTTCCTAGTAAAAAAAAATACTGTATGATTAGAAGAATGCGTTTCCTACATAGGTGCAACTCATAATTCATACGTTTCCTCCCTAAACCAAGAATAATACAGGATACAACCCATGTTAAAAAATTTAAGGAAAATATTATTCGAAATAGGAAAGTAATTTTTTTCTATGGCCTTTTCTCGAGTTGGTTAGAGATAGGAAACTGAATTTCAAAAATTTTGGGAAACAATTTTATCATAACTGTATACGATATATTCACTCATAAAATAAAGGAAACTAACCATATTGGTCACACATAAAAAATTTGGAAAAAAAAAAAAACACCAAAAATCT